>LPNX010462598.1:96997-399311 GCA_001517045.1 Pseudotsuga menziesii
AGTTCAAATGGAATCTTTATGCATTCAAATATCTCATGTAATTATTTATTTTGGTAGCCTATGACTTCATAGGGTTGGCTATTGTACACTTATTCAATACAAATTACTGTTCTACTCCATATTCAGTCTCCTTTGTGTGTAATTTGCATGTGTAATTGGAAATTGTTGTGAGTGTAATTTTTATAACACCTGGGTTCAATTTCCACATGGTATCAGAGCCTTTGTAGATCAATTTTTTTCCTTCCAATTTGTTATTGCAGTTTTGACATCATTGAATGGGAGCATTCTGCTGAATGAAGGAACAATTTCTGAGCTATGGATCAATCTCAGAATATCATCTTGACTCCATTTAACTTCTTTGAATGGAAAGCAGATATGGAGATACTGTTAAGAGAGAAAGGCCTCTACAAATTGACTATGGCAATAGAAGTAGAGCCCAATGTAGCTGCAGAGAAAATTAAATAGCACTATAGGAGGGATGGGCCCTATGGTCTCCTATGTCTGAGCATATCAAGAGACCTCCTTTTCCATCTAGATGGATTAACATCACCAAATGAAGTATGGGAGAATATTGTTGAGATTTTTGGTAAGAAAAATGAGATGAGGGGACATCAAATTGAAAATGAATTGATCTCCCTAAGTCCCAATAGCTTTGAATCCCTGCAACTCTATTTTTCCAAGTTCAAAGCCCTTGTTTTGTAGCTAAAACAATGTGGGATCGAAAATAAGGATGAGCAACTGGTTTTGGCCATACTCTCGAATCTTGGCCCTGACTATTCAGTGTTTGTATCGAACTTCCATGCCACAAAGTTGATAGCTCGAGCCTGGAAAATGCCTAGCCTTGCAGATTTCATGGAATCTCTCACACAAGAACAAGATAAATTGGTGATGATGGGCACCATCAAACCTTCCAAAGACCAATCTCTGGTTGCTGGAGATTCGAGGGTGGATTCAAAAATCAAGAAGAAATATAAGAAGCCACCTGAGCAAAAGAGAGACAAGAAAAAGTCTCGAGAGGAGCCCCAAGGTTCCAAGAAGAACTTCTAGAAGAAGAAGAACAAAGGAGAAATGAGCAAGTGCGCATAATGCAGTAAGGGCAATCATCCTGAAAGCTCCTGCATGAAGAAGCAAATTGACATGCTGACCCAACTCCTAGAGAAGAATGGCATCTCCCTTCCTGACAGCTCAAAGAAGAGGGAAGGAGGATCAAATTTAGAAGACAGAGAGAGAGTTCATGGATTGGTTGCTGGCACAACAAGCTCACCTAGTTTCATCATTGATTCTAGAGCTTCAAGACATATGGTTTCGACAAAGGAGGAATTCACCTCACTTGACAAGTCGAAAGGTCCACCAATTGTACTGGGAGATGACTCTCTCACTGAAAGTTTGGGCAAAGGGAGGATTGATCTTGACCATGGTAAGTTCAACAATGTATTGTTTGTTCCAGGTCTTACCTCTAACCTCTTATCAATGTATCAGATGACCCACACAGGGTCTCCAAAGAAATTCATATTCTTCCCTGATGAAGTTGAGATCACAGAGATCTCAAGTGGTAAAGTCATTGCAAAAGGAATTGCAAATCACTCTTCAAAGGTATACATGTTCTCACACTTCCTACCCTACTCAAACACCTCTGCTCTTCTGATTCATGCTAATGAGGCAAGCAAGATTTGGCATGAAATATTTGGCCACGTTAATTACAAGTATCTTTATGATCTTAGTGAAAAATAAATGGTCATAGGGTTACCAAATATTAAGTTTTCCAAAGGAGTCTGTCAAGGTTGCATCTTAGGAAAACACCCAGAGGATAAATTTGAGAAAGCTAGTCATGAGAGAACCTCTGCACCTCTTGAGTTGATCCACAGTGATGTTGCTGGCTCATTTCCTCATATGTCAATGATTTAGGCCAAATATGCATTGACAGTCATATATTACTTTTCCAGGTATTGCTGGGTTTACTTCCTGAAACACAAGTCTGATTATGGCCTCTTCAAAGTCTTTAAGGCTTTGGTTGAAAACCAGTCTGGGAGGAAACTCAAAGTCCTCAGATCTGAAAATGGTGGTGAGTATGTCAATTCTAAGTTCTTTCAATATTGTGCAGATGCAGGTATTCATATGTAGCATTCTATCCCTTACACACCACAACAGAATGGTGTTGCTGAGAGAAAGAACAAATCACTGAAAGAGATGGAAACCTGCATGATGGAGGCTAAGACTTTGCCACCAAAGTTTTGGGACGAAGCTATAAATTGTGCATCCTATATTTAGAATAGGGTGCCTCATAAACAACTTGATGGTATTACTCCTTTCGAAGCATGGAGTGGGGACAAGCCAGATGTGACCCATTTCAGGATTTTTGGCTCAAGGGCTTGGGCTAGAATTCCAACAAAAAAGAGGAAGGCTTTGCAGCCCCAAAGCCAAGAGTGTCTAATTGTTGGGTACTCTGAAGATTAAAAATGGTACAAGCCGATAAATTTGAGCACAAACAAATAATTCATTGAAAGGAGTGTTTAGTTCCAAGAAGAGCCTTTAGCAGCAGTGGAAGTTGGAGAATCCTCTTCACCACCAGAACCTTTGAATGTAAGTGAAGAGATAGCTGAACTTTCTGATTCTGATATGTATGATAATGATGATTTAATTTCATATCCTAATAGTCCTAAAATACCAAAATGGGCAGCAAATACCATTCATGCAGCTGGATAACTAGCTGGAAATCCTAATGATCCTAGGAGGACTGGATCTCAGTTTGAGAGTGCTCTGTGCATGAAAGATCCTATGTTTGCAGAGAAATGCTATCTGATGGTTGAATCAGACCCACATACATATGAATATGCAGCACATGATCCAATATGGAAAACAACCATGAAATAAGAGCTCATCTCACTCCACAAGAACAACACTTGGGAGCTGGTTGATCTTCCCCTAGGGAGGAAGCTAGTTTAGTGTAAGTGGGTTTAGAAAATAAAATTTTATGTTGATGGTTCACCTTTTAAATATAATTCCAGATTTTTATCCAAGGGATACTCACAGGTACATGGCATAGGATACAATGATACCTTTGCACCAGTGGCAAAGATGGACTCCATCAGGCTAGCCTTAGCCATTGCAGCTTCGAAGCAGTGGGAGGTACATCACATGGATGTGAAGTGTGCTTTTTTGAATGGAGATCTCACTGAAGAGATTTACATGCAGCAGCCTCAAGGATTTGCTACTAATCCATCTTTTGTTTTCAGGCTAAAGAAGTCGTTGTATGGGCTTAAGCAAGCCCCCAGGGCTTGGTATGCCAAGATTGATAGCTTTCTGCTATCATTGAATTTTGTTTGACGCAAGTCAGATCCAAATGTCTATTTGAAGCTGATTCATAGTTCATTAATGATTATTTTCTTGTATGTTGATGACCTTTTCATTACATGAAGATCAAAGGATGAAATTGCCTCCTTGAAGGATGCAATGAACCATGCATTCTCAATGACAGACTTGGGGTTATTGAGCCAATTCTTGGGTTTCGAGATTTATCAAACCAAAGATGGAATCAAAGTACATCAATACAATTATGCCTTGGATTTTCTAAACAAATTCAACATGAAGGATTGCCATTCAAGCAAGACTCCCTTCCTTTCAGGAGTTAAGCTTGAAGAAGTTGATTCTTCACCTATGGTAAACAATACACTGTATAGGAAACTGATTGGGTGTTTTTTGTACCTTACACATAATCAACCTGATATTTATTATGTATTAAGTGTGGCTTCAAGATACATGGATCAGCCTCATGATATCCATTGGAGATCAACCAAAAGGATCCTTAACTTTGTTCAGGGAACAAGGACTCATGGGATCTTCTATAAAGCTAAATATGATCTTGATTTGATTGGGTTTACTGATAGTGATTGGGTAGGTGACAACACAGATCGAAAGTCAACATCAAGATATGTGTTCATGCTTGCTGAAGGACCAATCATCTGGTCAAGCAAGAAACATAGTGCCATTGTACTCTCATCTACAAAAGCAAAGTACAGAGGAGTTGTAAATGCAACAACTCAATGTTTATGGTTGCAGGGGTTACTTGGTGAGTGTGGCTTCAAATCAGAATACTCAACTACTATATATTATGATAATGAGAGTGCCATTTGAATCTGTAATGATCCAGTTCAGAGACATAGAACCAAACACATTGAGATCCATATGCACTACATCAGATAGCTTGTGCGTGATGGCACCATTCACCTACTCTTCTATTCATCTTCAGAACAAGTAGTAGATATCTTCACCAAAGTTTTTTGTGAGAATACATTCATCAATCTCAAATCACTGCTGGGGATTTCTGATCATGTTGTGAAGCATGAGTGATGACAAGATTTTCAAATTTTGTTTTACTGTCCATGTTTAAGGGAGGATTTTTCCCACTGGGTTTTTGCCTCTTTCCTTGGTTAAATGGACATGCAGTATGTAAAGGGTGACTAAGCCTTGTTGCTAGGCCCTATAATTTTTTGATATTCTACTCATAAGTTAGGCTTAAGGGGGAATGTTAGAATAATCAACCCATAGTTAATCACCTTAGACATTAATTAATCCAATTTTTGTCTTATTTGCCTAGTTTCCATATTCCACCTTATGCAAGTTGTCCTCCACACATCCAAAGTGGTCAAAATTGCTAAAATTGAGTCATGGAGTGCTTGGGAAACCACTTGGAATCAAATCTACTTTATTCCTGGCCTTCCTAGCGCATGTTTGCTTTTTCTGCTTTATTGCCTACTTTTTCTGAGTTTTAAGGCAATTGGGAAAGTTTGACTAGGTGAAGTTAACTTGTTTTTTGTCCTCATCATCCTCCACTCTTTTCTCCTAAGAAAATCATGTATGATTTGTCCTTCCATCATCTATTATCTTTCCTAATTGATTTTTCCAATTTGTGAGCTCCTAAACAGATTTGGAAACTGCTTTATGCACCTATGGGGGATTTGCTTAGATTTAGTAAGCCTACTTTTGACCAAATTCGAATGGCATCCTTATTCATTTGAATCTATCATGTAATTATTTATTGTGTCAGCCTATGACTTTTCAGGTTTGGCTATTGTACACTTATTCAATACAGATTAGTGTTTTGCTCCATATTCAGTCTCCTTTGTGTGTAATTTGCATGTGTAATTGGCAATTGTTGTGAGTGTAATTGTTCTAACACCTCGGTTCAATTTCCACAATAGTTTCACAAAGGATTCTTTGAATCCCACCATATGTTTGGAATCCCCATTGTCTATTAGCCAATCATTGCTTCCATGTGTGGTATTTCCTGTGAGAGCTTGATCTTCACTTCCCATCTTTTCTTCTCGAGATATTATTTGAGCTTCTTCTTGTGAGCATTCTTCCCACATCCTACTAAACTTGACTAGATTATTTCTTGCACAAATCCCTTGAATGAAAGAGTCCCGTGATCTAGGGAGTCCATTCAAGTTAGTCATCACAATTTCTCCATTCTCCACTTCTTCATCCACTACTTCAAGTTGTTCTTTGATCTGGGAGACTCTTGTGAAGTATGATAGTATGGTCTCCACATTCTGGATCTTCACATTCTTCAACTGATTCCTCAAATCCATCTTCCGATTTATGTTCTTTCCTTCAAATATTTTTGTTAGGGAATCAAACATATATTTAGGTGTCTTTAGGGAGGACACCTTTCATATGAGGTGATCCTTCATTGAATCAGCAATAATCCTCTTAGCAATGACCAATTTATTTTTATGTAAGGCCTTAGCCTCATCTCCCTATGGAACTGGAACCTCTTCGTTGATGTAAGAGTCAACTCATTTTCTTCCAGAACCAAGGAAATCCCATACTTCAAAGTTCGGAAGTTATCAACCCCCTCAAGATTTTCATCAATCTCAGTATGATGAGACATCTTAACTGAGAAACTCAAATGGAAATACAAAATATTTAGATCTTACCAATTTTAAAAGCTGAAAAATGGATCTAGAGATGATATTCTGCAGTGTTGGTTTTCTGGTTCCAGGGAAAATTAGGGTTTGAATTTATCGGAGTTCTATCCAACCAAAAAACTTGATTCTTGTCTCTAAAATTCGATTTTGAGGAGGAGAGAAATCCTAGCCTAGGCTCACTCAAAAATTCCCCTTCAATGAAAATACCTAATTTCTCGATGCAATGGTAAGTCAAAAACTGAAAATGCTCAGAATCAAATTCTGCTTCAACAGAAAGATGAGCCCTTCAATGGAGGTTCATCCCACCCTCCTTTTGCTAATGGATTGTGGAGAGAGACCCAAAAAGTAAGAATCCATAGATTCCACAATTACATAGTGTCTTCTTCTTAGGTTAGCTCTAATACCATGTTAAATTGTTATCAATTTAGAGAGTATTATCTTAGGATATTATCTGAGAGAATAATAAGCACAACAATCAATCACAAGAGACAATGAACACAAAGATTTTCATTGGGGAAACCATAAAGAATAAAAACCCACAACTTCCTTAGAGATAGAATCACCACCAAAAGTAGAACCCCAAGATAGTAAGATGATCTCCTGACAGCAGTAGTCTCTCTCTCTCTTGTCCCAGCTTCTTCTTCCTCTCTCAGTTATGTGCTACAACTGAGTGTGAGTGGATGTGTGATAAATAGAGAGGATCACTCTCTATTTATACTAATTCCTAACTTGACAATAACTCACTAGAGACAACTTATCTAGGAGATTCTAATAACCCCATGGCCCCACAATTGCAGTGACTTTAACCCTTGAACAATAGGGAGGGTCACCCTCTATGACTTTACATGAGTTTTTTACATTATTGAATCTCCCGATCGTAACATCAGGGCATGACATGACTCAATTACATTACAGATACTTCCCAGAATAAACATCGGGGTACAATACTTAAGATATACAAGTGAATACATTCTGAAGTTACAAATACATCAACATATTGAGCTAGTGGTGCTTGAAGAGTACCAAAGCGAGGTTGTTGATGACCCACCTCTTCCCCCCCACCAGGTACATGTATGTTTTTCTTTCTTTGAAAACATCATTTTCCATCCATGTATTATATATGTTTCTTATTCTTTTTATTATCTGAAATTTGACATATGTTACTTTATGCAGGATTCTAGTGAGGCACCTGTGCTTGAAGAGCACCAAATCGGTTACCCACCTCTGACAAGCAAGCAGGTATGTTTATGTATCAATTTCTCTGATTTGGTGCTTGAAATTGGCATATATGTTTCTCTTATGCAGCTTGATAGTGAGCAAGTGGTGCTTGAAGAGCACCCAATCAGGGTCACTGCTAGTGAGGCACCACGACCCACCATTACTTACTCATGTACAGTAAGTAAAAATCTTATATTGGTTTGGAATTTGAACAAATGAACATAGAATTTTTATAGGTTGGTAAACTAACTTACAAATTTTGGTTTTTCTGCAGTCTCCACTGATGTGACCTATCCCTCTGGTTCAGCGATGGGGATCACTAGTGAGCAGTCAGAAAAGAAAGCTGGACTTCTCCGAATACATTGGCAGTGGCAGCAAAAGGGGGGATAACTAGAATAAATGTATAGGGGGGATACATAGATGTAAATTTTTTTTTTATACACACATATGTACAGTTTGATCCACTTATTTGTATTATGGCCATGTGGCATGCCAATTTTTGTAACATTATCTGTATACATATATAATATAAAGCAAGGTTCAAATTTATACATATATGGTTGACTTGATCTTGGAACATGATATGGTTGACTTGATATTGGAACATGATATGGTTGACTTGATCTTGGAACATGATATGGTTGACTTGATATTGGAACATGATATGTGTGGTTCACCTATGTGATATAATGATATGCGTGGTTCACATGTGTGCTAGTATGAATTTCCAATACTTAAAGGAATATTTTATGACTCATCAACTTTTTAACATTATGGCTATCCTTAACCTTTTAACATCATAACCATACCATACACTACCTAAATTACACTAAATTTACATGTGTTTCTACTTCTAAGTCATGCATGCATGTGTAATATACCATAACATACCCTACAATACCCTATGATACTAACATCATACCATACTAACATACAATAACATACCCTACAATACCCTATGATACTAACATAATACCATACTAACATACAATAACATACCATAATTTTAGAATAGTACTCCATCATTAGTACCTTAGTTACACTAATTAGTCAATTTTATTGCTTTTTTAAGCTTTAATACACTATGAGGTGGACTAGGGGTGCTTAGGTGGACATATGCCATGTCAAGTTGAGGTTCTATGACCCACATGGGTACTCCAGCCTAGTCATCTAGCAAAATATGCACATCCATCATTTCTGGTGTGCTCCCATTCATTGAATGTGGACAGGCAAGTTGACTTGGGGCGCTAGAGTGGGATTTTGCCCAAATTTGGCTTGATTTGGTGCAATTAATGTTGCATTGAGAGTCTAAACCATCCATTTTTCCACACCCACATTGTCCAAGGTGTAATAATTTACCCAACACACATAATCCATGCCACTTCAGAAATTTGTGGCCATTTGAGGATATTTCGGACGAGATTGGCCCACCTAGGGGGGTTTGATACCAATTTGGCAATTTTGGGATTTTTGCTCACAATTGGCTTCCAAAGCCATTCCAAACTCTTATGATGTATTTATAAACCTGTTAATAACAATTTCAGAGTTAGACTATCCAAAATTATATTGTTTCCAACTATCATTGTGTGTAATTTCATCGTAATTTGATGGTTTTTGCTGAATCTTGCACCCAAATTTCATTTGTGAACCTCACTAATGCTCCTAGATTCTCCCATGGTTCAAATTACTCACTTTATAGTTTGAATTTGTCACATGGTATCAGATCTGGTTGGATATTTTTGAGTTGCAGACCAAATTCTTAATGGATTTGAGCTGCTTTGTTAGTGAATTCCACATAAAATCAAATTGTTGAGTGTAACCCAGTTAAAAATTTCACTAGCATCAGTGCAGGAAGTAATGGAGGCTACCCACATCATGCTAACAAATTTTAACTTCTTTGAATGGAAGGCAGAGATGGTGATTCAATTGAGATCCAAGGGGCTTTTTAGAGTTACTATGGGCACTGAAGTGGAACCAAATTTTGTTGTGGAAAAAGCTAAGATTTTTAAACAATTGGATGAGGCATATGGTTTGTTGTGTCTGAGCATATCAAGAGATTTTTTTTTCCATCTTGACAGTTTGACATCACCAAAGGAGGTTTGGGGGAAACTTGAGTCTCTATTTGGAAAAACTGATGAGCTACATGGTTACCGGCTTGAGAATGAGATGATAAGCTTGATCCCAGCGCACTATGATACAATCCAAGACTTATTCACCTATTTCAAATCACTTGTATTGCAGCTAAAATAATGTGATATTGAGAAGAAGGAAGATCAATTGATCTTGTCTATACTTTTGAAGTTGGGGCCAAAGTTCTAAGTCTTTGTGAGCACATTTCACTCAGGAAAACTCACCCTTCGAAAATGGAAAATGCCAAGTCTAGCAAGTTTCATGGAGTCAATCACTCAAGAGAAGAACAAATTGGTCCAAATGGGTTCCATCAAGACCAAATATGAAGCACTAGCAGTGGGGGTTTCGAATTCAGCAAAGGGAAAACCCAAGTCCAAGAATTCGAAGTTGTCGGACAAGAAGAAATCAGAAAAACCCAAATCTAGTGAGGGAGCTACGAATCAACCCAAGGAAAAGGAGAAGAAAGGAAAAGAGAAGGCCAAATGCTCTTATTGCCACAAGGGATGGCATCAAGAAATATCATGCATGAAGAAAACCATAGACACCATGGTGCAACTGTTGGAGAAGAACAACATTCCAGTTCCTGACAGCGCTAGGAGGAAAGATGGCAACTCCAGTTCAAGTGAAGGGAAGGAGAAATTTCATGCATTAGTGGCAAGTAATTCTAATTCCTCATCCTTTATTATTGATTCAAGTGCTTCCAAGAATATGGTATCCAGGAGAGAATCCTTCTTTTCCATGAGTTTGAATGTTGGCCCAGTAGTTCGAATGTGAGATGATTCTGAACTCCAAACCAAAGGGATTGGGAGAATTGATTTCGACCATGGGTTCTTCAATGATGTATTGTATGTACCAGACCTTCCATAAAATTTGTTTTTAGTCTACTAGATGACCCATACAAGAGATCCAAAGAGAGTAATCTTTACTCCTAAATCTGTAGAGATTTCTGAAATCTCAACAAACCAAGTTGTTGTAGTTGGATATGCTGATCATCATGAGAGAATGTACAAATTCTCTAATTTCCTCCCTACTTCTAGTGATCAAGCACTTCAATCACATGCCAATGAAGTTTCCAAACTATGGCATGAGAGTTTTGTCCACATGAACTATAGATATCTCCAAACATTGCACAAAGAAGGAATGGTGGAAGGTCTTCCACAAATTTAGCCATCTACTGGAGCATGTATTGGATGTGTGATTGGGAAGCATCCTGAGCAGAGCTACGAGAAAGGGTGTAAATTTGAGCATATAGATCTGTAGACAAATACACAACTCACAAAGAAGATCTCACAATTTACTCAGCAATTGAAGAATGAAACAGTGCAAAAGGATTGCAGCTGTGAATGCTTTCATTAATCAAAAAGTAATTCAGATGATAATTACAATAATGTAAAATGGCTTTAATAGCCACAAGCAATTCGAATCCACATGAAGAAGTTCAAATTGATTAGACTCTACTTGACTGTAGGTAACCAAGACTTGTCTAAATCACAAACGGAGGACCCAGTAGTTAACTGTCCTTGTCTAAATCATAACCGGAGGTTCATCGGAGCTTTAAAACACAACCAAGTGTTACATTTAGTGTTGACTAATGGTTAACTGACTGTGGTAGGTGAGAAAAGCGCCCCACATGTGTGCAATCAATTAAACCTAGTGCTAACTGAATGTAGAGGGATAGAACTGAATGTAACTGAATCCTAACTTGGCTTGACTAGTCATTAACTCAAGTGAACTGACCTTGGTTGGTTTCGGCACTCCCAGTTGCTTCCTAAATTGTAGGGATTGATCTGGGAGACTCCTAAACTTATGCAATCAAGTGCAATAAGTTGCAGTGAGCCTCAATTAGTGTTCCCCACACTTTGGTAACTGAAACATGTGCCCCAATTAGGTCAAGTTTACCCAATGGTGCTAATGACTATAAATAGACTGGATGGACTCCCGATTTAGACATGACTCCTGATTTAGACATATGACCAAATTTGGACAAGGGAGGATTAATAATCCTAACACCCCCCCTGAATGCTAACTTGGACAAACTGTGGGCCCTGGTAACTAAGACCATAGGTCACCCATTACATCAAGTAAAATAAAGTAACTGCTCAATACAAGAAGCTAGGGAAAAAACCACATGGGAAAAAAGCCCTCCTTCTATCTAAGCAGGTAGAATCAGGTCTCAAGTTTGAAAAACTTGAAAATATGTTGCTACAATATTCATCTCTGTGAGGTAGTGAAGAAGCATGCATGGTGTGCTGTGCACAGGTATTCTGGGGCCTGGCATGTAGACTTCTCCTTTTTCTCCAAAACTTATGATGGAAGGAAGGAGGAATGTAACTTTTGTCTCTTGTTGAATGAAGAGGTGTATGATCATATCCATTCTTCTGAATGCAGTAAGACTGAGCCCTTTCCATATTGTATCTTACAAGAAGTCTATTACACCTCTCTGAAGGAGGCAAAATGGTATGGCATAGCGCAAGAGTCTTTCCTTTCTGAGTGTCAGTTGAGTTTCCAATCATCTTCCTAGCTTCCAGTTTGGAAGTAGGGACTGAATCTAGATCTGATTCACCCTGAATCTTAATGTCATAAACTGATATAGATGGATCTGTAATACTAGTAGAAGCTGTAAAAGAAGTAGATGTAATGGTTTTACCTTCCCTTGCAGGTGGCTGCTGAGAGTGCACTGGTTCTGAAGAAGGCATGAAATGTGAGAACTCATATGCTCTTGAAGCATGATTCGCAATACCCTTTGCTATGATGCTCCTAGTAGAGATATCCGTGATCTCCACTGAGTCAAGACCAAAGATCACTCACTTTGGAGATCCAGTGTGGGTCATCTGATAGACAGATAACAGGTTTGAAGCCAGGGAGGGAACAAACAACACATCTTTGAACCTTCCATGTTCAAGTTGGATAGAACCCTTCCCTTTGGTTTGGATTTTACTTTTATTGCCCATCTGAATACTAGGACCATCAAAGGATTGAAAAGAAGAGAATGATTCTATGGATGCAGCGATATGGTTGGAAGCTCCAGAATCAATGAGGAAGGCAGGTGTTGATGTGCAGCAAGCTTTCAGTGCATGTCCTTTCCTTGGGTATTCTTCTTCTTCTTCTTCAGAGTCTTCCTTTCTTGTGCTAGCAGGTACAGAAATGTTGTGCCTTTTCAAAAGAAGAGCCATTTCATCAAGTTTTCTTCTCATATAGGAGCTTTCTGAATGGAAGCCCCTTCCACAGTAAGGGCAGAGGACCTTGCCTTTTCCATTCTTCTTGCTTCTCTTCAAACCTGAAGGTTCTTTTGACTGTTCAAACTCATCTCTTTGCTTCCCTCTGTCATTCAATACCTTATCTCCTCTTGCAACAAGAGCTAGATCTTTGGGAGATTGAATGATCCCCATTTGGATCAATTTATCATTCTCAGAAATAAGAGATTGAATGAAAGCATTAAGAGTGGGCATCTTCCAATTTGGAGTAGTGAGCCTTACTGTTTGGAAGGTGGATACAAAGACTGAGTAGTCTAAATTGAGCTTTGTGAGAATAGCAAGGATGAGATGATCTTCATCCATCTCCACTTTGCATTGCTTCAACTGATATATCAGGTTCTTGAACTTTGAGAAGAATTCATTTAGAGATTTGAAGTCTGATGGATTGAGAGTAATCAGATCATTTTCTAGCTGATGGGTCCTCATCTCATCATGCTTATCAAACAAAGAAGCAAGCTTGTCCCAAACCTCCTTGGAGTGTCCAAGTCTTGGATGTGAAATTGAAGATCCCTAGAGACTGAGAATTGCATGAGTCCAATGGCTTCATCAAGCATGTTCATGTACTTAGCTTTGTCTTTATCTGATTCTGGCTCTTCCTCTTTTTCTTCTATGAGTCTGAAGAGATGCTTGGTGCGGAGAAATACTTTCATGTCTTCCTTCCACTGGTGATAGTTGAAGGGAGTGAGAGGCTCTATTTCATGAGCCATTTCGAAGTAATAGGAAGAACTGAGCTGCTGTAGCGAATGCAATGAGAAGTAGAGACTGCTTGTAGCGAATGTTGTAAGAAAACCTGATAACCTGTCACACAATCAAACAAACAAAATGATCCGGTTGGAGATCTGAGGAGGAGAGGATTCTTGTCCACCGAGGCTCTGATACCATGTAAATTTGAGCATATAGATCTGCAGAAAAATACACAACTCACAAATAAGATCTCACAATTTACTCAGCAATTGAAGAATGAAACAGTGCAGAAGGCTTGCAGCTGTGAATGCTTTCATTAATCAAAAAGTAATTCAGATGATAATTACAATAATGTAAAATGGCTTTAATAGCCACAAGCAATTCAAATCCACATGAGGAAGTTCGAATTGATTAGACTCTACTTGACTGTAGGTAACCAAGACTTGTCTAAATCACAATCGTAGAACCCAGTAGTTAACTGTCCTTGTCTAAACCATAATCGGAGGTTCATCGGAGCTTTAAAACACAACCAAGTGTTACATTTAGTGTTAACTAATGGTTAACTGACTGTGGTAGGTGAGAAAAGCACCCCAAATGTGTGCAATCAATTAAACCTAGCGCTAACTAAATGTAGAGGGCTAGAACTGAATGTAACTGACTCCTAACTTGGCTTGACTATGCATTAACTGAAATGAACTGACCTTGGTTGGTTTCGGCACTCCCAGTTGCTTCCTAAATTGTAGGGATTGATCTAGGAGACTCCTAAACTTATGCAATCAAGTGCAATAAGTTGCAGTGAGCCTCAATTAGTGTTCCCCATGCTTTGTTAATTGAAACATGTGCCCCAATTAGGTCAAGTTTACCCAATGGTGCTAATGACTATAAATAGACTGGATGGACTCCCGATTCATACATGACTCCCGATTTAGACATATGACCAAATTTGGACAAGGGAGGATTAATAATCCTAACAAAGGGAAGGCAAGGAGAGAAACACAACAACTTGGATTGGTGCATTCTTATCTGATTGGTCCACTACCCACTCCCTCATATGGTAAATATAGGTATGTGCTTACATTTATTGATGACTACTCTCAATTTATTGAAAACTCATTACACTGATGGCCACACACTTGTTTGAATATTTCTGGTACCAGGTGATCTGTTCTATTCTATGGACAGTACATTTGCAGACATCGATGAACAATCGTCAACCCCTCATATCTCTCCTATCCCCACCTCATATATCTCCCATAACCATCCCTCCCTTCATCCCCCCCATATATGTCCCCTACCCATCCCTTCCTCCCATGATTCCCTCTACACCTTCCTCTCCCTCCTTTGACTACCCCCCACTCTTACCAATGTAATGTTGGGCCATGAGCCACCCCATAGACCATCTGGATAGAATATTGCGAGTATAAATGGTATTATAATGGGATAAGGATGCCATTACTGTTTTTTAGTCTCATACCAAATTAGTTAAGAAAAAATGCAATTCATAGTGTTACACAGATCTTAAATGGTAGTGCAAAAACAAGAAATTACACTGTATCCTACTTATGGGTGGAGGGATTCAGTCGATTTTTCTATTTGGTCAATATTTTCTCATATTAGAATTGAGACAACACAAGTAAGAATAGTATCTACAACTAAATCTTCTAAATTTATTTCAATTAAGTAATTTCACAATAAGTTGCCTTACAATTGATCAAGATAAATAATTTAATAATTGATTGCCTACAACATTGAGCATCACCTTATAATTATTTCACATGTGGAAGCATGCAGACTTATTTATAGATGTGAATGAGATACTTGTTCACATCTTGAAGCGCTACCAAAACCATTTCAAATTTTATCATGCAACTGAAGAATCTGATCATTGTCTCACAAATCTGTTGCAACAGAAGAAAAATTACACAATTCATGGTATATGAGTACCAAAGGAATGAACAAAGTACAATGAAGAAAGTATAATGTACCACATAAAAATACAATGGAACTACAGAGCGCTTACAGAAGAGCTTTATAAAGAGAAAATAAAACATTAATTATTACCTTGAGTTGAACATCCATTGTGATTAAATAAATCTGGACAAATAATTTTTAGCAGATGCGAGTATGAAAGTTACTGAAAGCCACTCTTGTATCTTTAATCTTAGCCGTCTTTGAGGTATCCGGACCTCCAAAATTTTTCCAAAACCTTAGTGTTTCATCTACTAAGGCTAATACCACTGTGTACCCATGAGGGCTCTAAAGAGGCAAAAAATAGGGAAGGGTCACTGTTGTAATCTCACAGATCACATAAGGTTACCAATAATACACACTAAAACATATATAAATTTAAGCACAGACAAGAGACAAGAACAGATAGGAAAAATAGATTATATTATTACAATGAGTTCATACAAGGCTGAGAACTGAACTTAGTTCTTGCTTGGCTCAACAGCCTAATATATACAAGTTACAAACAGTTACAAAATAACTACCTGTCGGTTCGGTGAACCGACACGACTATTAGTTAGGTCGACTAATATTTTAGTTTAGTCGGCCGACCGACTTAGTCGGCTGATCGACTAAGTCGGCCCGTCGACTTAGTCGGTTGATCGACTAAGTCGGTCTTCGTTCAATTTGACTTCGTCGACTTGCTCCTTCTACATCACCCCCATGAACAAAACGTTTCTTCGTCCCGAAGAAACAGGGAGGTACAAAATTGATCTCTGGTTGAATCAATCAAGCTTGCTCTTGTTGTGGACTGTCCAGACGGATAGTTGGTCTCCTCTGGACGCAGACTTCGACGATACCTGGAGCTGTGATGGAAAGATAATGCTAAAAGTCGGTCCAACTCTGCAGTGCCTTCTGGATATCGATTGTTAAAGTAGTAAGACTTGGTCAGACTGAACCATTGAGGTGTATTTCTTCGACAACGTAGGGTCCCATCCATTCTGTATGCAGTTTCTTTGGTTTTCCTTTGACTCGACTATTATAGAGTAAAGCAAGGTCACTGACTGACAGGTTTTTGTTCTTGATATTACGGTCGTGCCATGCTTTCTGCTGTTGTTTTTGAATTTCCTGGTGTTGTATAGCCATGAGTCTATGTTCTTCGAGTTTGCTAAGTTGAAATAGTCAATCTTGTCTTGCACGTTCGACGTCGACATGTAGTAGTTGGGCTACAATAGGTGTTTGCTGTCAGAAATGTAGGGGTTTGACTGCTTCTTGTCCATAAAATAGTCGAAAGGGAGTTTGGTCGGTCGACCGTTTGTACGCTGTTCTGTATGCCCAGAGGACTGCAGGGATTTTCTCATCCCAGTCATCCTTGTCGGTATTGCATATTTTGGTTAACCCTTTTGTCAATGTTTTGTTGAAAGCTTCAATCGCACCATTCAACTGAGGGTGATATGCTGTACTTCGTCGGTGGTCGATGTGGAACTGGTCGGTCAAATGTTTGATGGTTTTGTTGATAAAGTGTGATCCTTGGTCGTTGATCAGTGTGAGTGGGCATCCAAATCGAGTAATGATTTTTTCATAGATAAACTTTGCAGCTACCTCACTTGAACATGTATCGATAGGTTCAGCTTCTGCCCATTTAGTGACATATTCCACTGCAGTGATAATATATCTTGCACCTAATCGTCTGGCTGGGATAGGGAATGGTCCTATGAAGTCTATAGCCCAAATTTCGAATGTGAGACTAGGGTTTACAGATATCAAGGGAATTTCTATGCTTGGCGGTGGTCGACCAAGTCGTTGGCATTCGTCACATTGACTAACAAAGTTTTTGCAATCTCTGTGGAGTGTCGGCCACCATAATCCAGACTGTTGGATTTTCTTTCCAGTTGTGTCTACTTGGAAATGTCCTCCTGCAGGTCCATAGTGTGCTTCATGCATGATTTGATCTTGCTCATGTTCGAATACACACCTTCTAAGAATGTCGTCTAACCCTATTTTGTATAGAAATCCATTGATGAGGGTGTAAGGGGAAGCCTTCATAGCTAGGATTTGTTTTTTCTTGGTGTTCAGACCTTCTGGTGCCTGTCCTGTCTCTAAGAACTGTGCTATTTCTTCGAGTTCTTCTGGTACTGCTTCTATACGAAATAGATGTGCATCCGGCAAGTCGTCGTTGACTCCGGTCGGTTCCTCTCCTGTGTCTATGCGAGATAGGTGGTCGGGCCCAACATTGAGCTTTCCTGGTCGGACCACAACTTCGAACTCGAATTCTTGAAAAAGAAGTAACCATCGACAAATTCTACCATGATGAATGGGTTTATTAACAAGATACTTCAAAGCTTGATGGTCAGTGTAAAATATGAAGGGGTTGGCTAAAAGGTAATGTCGATACTTTTGAAGGGAAAAGACCATACCTAGGGCTTCTCGTTCAGTGGTCGAATAGTTCCTCTCGGCCTTATTGAGTTTTTGACTGCTGTAAACTATAGGGTAATCCATCCCATCATCCCTTGGTTGAGTCAGGATTGCTCCTATTGCTATTCTTGATGCATCAATATGCACATGGAATTTGGTCGACCAATTTGGGAATTTAAGTATGGGGGCTTCGACCAGTTTTCTCTTCAGTTTGTCGAACGAGATCTGGCATTCTTCGGTCCATTTAAATTCTTGATCTTCTTTTAGTAGTTCTTCCAGAGGATAGGTCATGTCTAAATAGTGTCTGATAAACTTCCTATAATACCCTGTATGTCCAAGTAACACCCGAACTTGTTTAGGGTTTATTGGGGGTTTCAAGTCGAGGATGATTTTAATTTTTACAATGTCGACCTTGATACCGTCTTTGCAGACAATATGCTCTAAGAGGATTCCTATGGGAGTCATAAATATACATTTCTTAATGTTCAGGGAGAGTTGTATCTGTCGACATCTCTCCAGCATAAGTCGGAGCCATGTGCAGTGATCTTTTAGGGTGGAGTATATAGTCCAGTCGTCAAAGTAGACTGCCATAGTTTTATAGATGTACTCCTGGAAAGTTTTGACAACAATTCGGGAAAATACTGCAGGTGCATTCTTTATCCCAAAAGGCATAACTCTGTAAGAAAAGGAACCAAATTCACAGACAAATGTTGTCTTCTTTTGATCTTCTTTTGCTATGGGTACTTGGTTATATCCTGAAAATCCATCTGTGAATGAGTAGCATTCATGGCCTGCCACTTCATTCAAGATTTCATCAGCATAGGGGGTTGGGAATGGATCTGTTAGTGTGACTTTGTTAAGTTCTCTAAAATCGACACAAATCCTTAACCTGGTCGGGTCATGTTTCTTAGGCTGTACGACCATGGGACTTGCCCATTCCAACTGGTCGATGGGGTAAATGATATTTGCTGCTAACATGTTGTCTATTTCCTTCTTAACTATCTCCTTATACTTATGAGCTAGTTTATAAGGTCGTTTCTTGACAGGTCGGACATCAGGTTTAGTATCTATTTTCATTTCTCCCATTTCCTGTACTAATCCTTTTAAGTCTTTGTAGTCCCTTGCAAAGACATCTTGGAATTCTCTAAGTAAGTTTATGATTTCAGTGGTTTGGTGTTCGTTCCAGTAATCACCAATATTAGCTATTTTTGGATGGTCGTCATTTGAAATGTCGACCTCCTTAGTTTTCACTTTAGCATCCAGCCACTCTGGTGCTTTAGCTTCATTGATTGGCCGACTTCCTTCTTTGAACTGTGAAAATGTAGCAGGAAAGTCGGCTGCAGTCATTCTGTCAAGGTCAGGTTTGTCTGTGGTCTCGACTTTCAAGATTGAATGGATAGGTTTGTTAGTTTCCATGTGGTCAGGGTTCCATCTGAAGCTCTTTCCTGTGGTGTGTTCATTTTCTAAGTGCAAGCGGGTCGACTGTGGTCTGGATGCAGTTTGTATGTTATTACAGTGCTTAACCTGTTGGTGGGTCTGGGAGGGTTGATTTACGGTCAGTTGGAGAAAATGTTTGATTTGTTGGGCTGGTTCAGCCAGTGTTTCATTTTGGGGTGGGAACTGGAAGTCCTTGATAAAGTTTTCTCTTAATTCCTGCCAAAAGAAGGTTTCTCCTCTAGCTTCCTCCATCTTATACCATTTGTTGGGTAAGTCGTCTAAGGTTGAAGGAAACAAATGGGGCTAGGCTCGCTCGTCTCTGTAGCCAAGTCTTCTCCACTCCTTTTCACAAGTCCTAATGTGATCTTCTGGGTTCTGGCCTTGGGTAAAGATAGGGATTTGGGCTTCCTGTGTTAACTTTTTCCCTCCAAATCTTTCGACAAAGAAGGTTGAAGCAGTTGTCCAGGTCTGTAGTTTTGATTGATGGGTATCCCAGCATCTAGCTGCTTGACCTGTAAATGTTTCTACTAAGCTTTGAAGTCGACCATGTTTGCCAATATTTTTAGATACTTGTTCGACATGCATGACTGGGGATTCCCTCTCCTTATACCGGGGTAGTTGGGTAGTGTTTAAGTTCGTTGGTTGTAAGGTAGGGCGTTCCCTTAGTTTCTTTTCAAAAATTTTAGGGATAAGTGATACGATGAAGCACTGTTGGGTGGGTTTTTTTTGTACTGTTTGTATAGTCTAGCACCCTCTTGCTTGTGTTTCGTAGTTTTCTATTTCCCAATCATATAGTTCAGCATCTGAATTATAGCCAAATGAGTCTGGGTTACCTAAGTAAAGCTCCCCATGGGCGTTTGGTTCAGTATAGTCAGTGTTATTGTGGATCTGGTAAAGTTGTCGGACATCGACTTCCTCATCGATCGGTTTAATCCAAGGTTGTCCTTGGGATGGATGAATAGGTACGATGACATTTTGGCCATTTCCTTTGAGCTTAATTCGTTCTTTGTCTAAAGAGATAGATGCTTTCATCTTTTGACCCCAAGGTCGACCGACAAGGGCTGGGAAGGAGCTAGCTCCTTCTTTTGGGTCAATAATTTTGAAATCAACCTTAGCCGATATTCCTTTGATGGTCATGTCGACATTTTTCCAAACCCCTATGGGTTCAATGAGGCCTTGGTCGGTGAGTTTGAGGTAAATGCCTGACTCATAGAGTCGAGGTCTTCCCATCTTTTCCCATGTATCCCTGGTCATGATATTTACCTGAGACCCGAAATCGAGCACCACTTGTCGGACATGGAAACCTTCGATTTCTAGGTCGACTAGAGGGTCGACATCGTTTTTGTCTTTTTGATTTAGGCTGCAGATGTTCTTAGTTTGATTTTCAAGGTTGGTGCTTTTTAGTGTGTGCAATAAGTCGATGAATTGAGCGAGTGATTTGTCTGATTGAGCTAGCTGGATTAATTAATGTACTGTGTCGGGTCGAATGTTAACTAGGTTTTCATGTCGTGCAATATCATGGAATATGTTTGTGGATTCTTGATATGTTTGTCTTTCTGTGCTAGGGCCAAGATATGTGTTTTTATTTTTAATTTTGCTTATCTGAGGGTTATCAGGCCCTGTTTTTGTGCCTTGTCGAGTGACAACTTGTAAATTTTTAGTGGGTATTACATCCTACTTCTGGACACAAGACAAGACATTAACATTCTTTTTATTATTGATTTTTTCTAACATAGTAGGACAATCCTCCAAGGAGTGATCGCCTAATCCACAATGTGTACAAAATTTAAGCTCAGTTTTGTCCTTGTACGGACAGTCTGCGCATAGGTGCCCCTCTTTGTAGCAAATGAAGCAATGGGTGGGTCGACGAGTTCGTATGTCGCGATTCCCCACGAATCGACCTCTTCCTCCAAACCCTTATTGTCGATTGTCGTACCGGCGTTCATATCATCGGCCATCAATTATTTGCCCATTCTGGTTGTTTGTATTGTTTTGCTCGTTGTTTTGTGCTAGTGCGTTCGTTTGGTAGACCACCTGATAGTTCTATCTGTTTTTCAGGTTTAGTTGATAGTCGGCCGAGTTGTGACTCATTGTCTCACAGATGGCATACCAGGAATCCTTTCCATTTTTCATGTTATACGGACAATCTTTCGTAGAATGATCTCCGTGTTCCTGGCAAATGTCACAAAACGCTTTTGTCTGCACGAAACGGACGTCTTGTCAGCTATACTGCTGTCGAAAATTATCTTTTGAATGGCCGGCCGTCGAGCAGTTGGTACACTAGATTTCTTGATTTTTGAGGGTTAGTTCTTTTAAAGACTTCTACACATTTTCTAACTGTTCCTCTAATCGGTGGTCTGTCGGATATGCAGGTATATCTTCATCCATCTCGACCTGCAGAGCTTTAGTCAGCGCATCCTCATATGTTTTGAATGTTTCCAGACTGATATGTCAGTGAACTTTCTGTGATAATCCTGCAAGGAACCATTGAATTAATAATTGCTCATCAATAACATAATCTAATTGGCTCAATAGATCCTTCCATCGTTTTTCATAGTCGCGGACTGTCTCCCCTGGATTCTGTTGTGTTGTTTTAAGCTTTTTGGCTGCCAGGTGCTTAGCGTATGGGGTTTTGAAAAAGGATAAGAACTGTGCTTTTATCTCAGCTTTCATGGCTCTAGGATGCCTTTCTGAAAAGGTCATATACCATGTTAAAGCCCTTTTCCTTAAGGCTCCGACAAACTGATCCATCTGTCTGTCTTCATCTGTTACCCGGTTTGCTTCCCAGGTCGACTCGTAGACGAACCAGTGTCGTCTCGGGTCTTCATCCCCCTCGTAGAGAGGAATGTGAGCAAATATTTGACCCATGTCTGAATCACTATCACTGCTCTCAGAAGTTGGCGGTGTTGGAGGTGTGGGTGGTGGTGAAAGTGGTGAGGTTGTTGATGTCGGCGTTCCTGCGGACTTTGGGTCGACGGAACTGGTGTTTCTGTCGGTGGTCCATACTTCTTCAATGAACAGTGGGTTGTTGTGTATTTGTACTGTCGATGGTCCACTGCAACTTGGTGTGCGCAGGTCTGCTTCTTTGATTTCTTCTAGAGTTGTATGTGGCGAGGGGGGGTGCTCCTTCATGTGTCGGTAAGAGCAAGTGGATACTCCAAAAGGATGGTGCCGCTTGAAAGGTCACCCAGTTCCCTTCGACCGGTCGACGGATGATAAGATGTCATCCCGGGTATGGCTTGTCACCTAGTCGACTCCAGATAGTGACGTCACCAGCTCGTAGTCGGAGGTCGTCTTCAACAATAGTCTGTATTCTGGTATGCGGATTTGTTGGGGACAGGGTTATTTCTTCAGGAACCATTATTTGGAGAGCTTCTTGATGCTCTATCCACACTTCATCCTTAGGGGTCGTCTCGTCATCTACGCCCTCTCCGTGTCGGTCATGACCCGACTCTGGTGGAATCTCATCACGGTCGGTCTCCCTAGGGTTTTGTCCTTGATGCAAGCCTGCGGCTCTTTCACGTTTGGCTTCCCTTGTTTGCTGTCGTTCGTCCCTTTCGATTTTCTTAATTTCCGACATACTTTCATACAGTACTATTCCTTCGGGTCCCCTTCGGTCGACTTTTCATTACTGGCTTAATACTGGATTCTGGTCGACTAGGATCCACTATGCTCTATCTCCGACACACGACCAGCTACCCCCCCATAGCCTACCCAATGCTTTTATAAATCCCGGATATTTCTTTCTATTTTTTCAGGAAGTATTCCCATTCCCTTTCTGCAATAAATGTCTCCCACTTCCTCTGTTTCTCCGCCCAGTTAGTAGTCGGTGGCGGTTCGCACAGTGGTGGTCGAGCTTTGACGATGTGACCTGCTCCTTTGTCGATCAAGAACTTGAACAGCAGGGTCAACAAGGTGCACAAGAATTGGTCGGTGAACTCTGTGTATAATTTAGCTTTTACAGTTTCCACTGACGTTCGTTCTTCGATTGCTTGCTCTTCACAGAAGTAGTCGGCGATTTTCTCAAACCACTCCGACAGATTTGTTCATCCCCCTCGAAATAGTTTATCTAGCAACTGTTGTTCTTTAGTCGTGTCCAGATTTCTCATCCAATAGCTGCTTCAGTAGTTGTGGCACTGATTCGATAAACTTCTCATGCGTGTCGGTGAAAAATCTTGCCTTAGCTTCAGCGACTGTTAATCTGTTTCGTCGTGCGTAATTTTGAAAGTAGTTCGCAACTTTATGATCCCACCAGTTCTTTATCTCCTGCTATGGTATCATATGTGGGTATATATTCCAGTCATGTACTACCGGCAATGGAACCAATGTTGTAATATCACAGATCACATAAGGTTACCAATAATACACTAAAACATATATAAAGTTAAGCAGAGACAAGAGAAAAGAACAGATAGGAAAAACAGATTATATTATTACAATGAGTTCATACAAGGCTGAGAACTGAACTTAGTTCTTGCTTGGCTCAACAGCCTAATATATACAAGTTACAAACAGTTACAAAATAACTACCTGTCGGTTCGGTGAACCGACATGACTATTAGTTAGGTCGACTAATCTTTTAGTTTAGTCGGCCGACCGACTTAGTCGGCTGATCGACTAAGTCGACCCATCGACTTAGTCGGCTGATCAACTAAGTCGGTCTTCATTCAAGTCGACTTCGTCGACTTGCTCCTTCTACAGTCACCAGGACAAATCTATTCATAAAGAGAAAACATGAATTGAATTCATAAAAACATGAATTTTAATACCTGTTCCATATGAAGAACTCGATTAGTATGCTCTGTAAGCTCAGTAATATTCACCATGGATGGGTATTTCCATAAGGTTAACTGGTTCTCATCTAACCCATGTGAACTCAATAACTCGCGCTCATGTCTATTCCAAAGTAATGAAGAGACTTGGGAATGTCAATAGTATTCAAGCATGAACCTGTTTGACTATGCCAAAACTTTATAGAACTGTCTAAACTCCCTCCAGTGGATGCCAAAATATTGTTTAGGAAGGGGCACCATGATAAGGCCTTTCCTATTGCATAATGCTCATCTAATTTTTGTAGATATTGAGAGGAATAATTATGACATGCCATGCTCTTATCCCAAATGTAGACTAGATAATTTCCCCCACTTGCAAGTTGTTGTCCAGAAGGAGACCATTTCAATCCACAAACCTCGTGGGTATGCCCTATGTATGCTTGAACAATGTGTTCATGCATGCAAACATCATGATTGATTACGATCCCATCCAGTCCTCCAGTGGTGAGAATAGGACCATTCCAAGCAAGGGAACCAACTCTTTCATGATGACCTTCGAAATATCTTAACTGTAATTGTATCCATGTCGAATTTAGAGATTTCCATAATTACCTTAGAATGAGAAAACCTTGGAAGAGATTAAAAGGTTTAATTTACCATTTTATCAGATGCAATGTCCCATAGTTGTACAACATAATTATTCATCCCAACAGCAATTTGCCTCCCATCAGGTGTCCAACTGACACTAATAACGGGACGCTCTTCATGATCTGTAATCAAAAGCTCGAATGTAGAGCTATTCAAAGCATCCCACAAGTATACAGTGTTTCCCAGGGATACTGACCAAACGTTAGTAGAAATCCAATCCGATAGATTCAATTAATAATCATCCAACATGTCTGGTGCCTCCATAGTTCTATCTGCAGACTACAATCAACATGGATACGTTAAATTTATAGCCTACGAAAACATGACAAAGGAAAATGATTCTGAAATGGCCACATCTAGAATACTAATGATAAAAACCCCGAATACTATGTAGTTTATCTTGTCCCCAAACAGTATAATTAATGATAGGTAAATGTCAATGGTTTTACAAAACAAAATAGGATGAGGTCTTCGTTTGTGAAAGGGTAATTTTCTGTGTTGAAACAAGTCATGGAATCATTCTGTGAATATAATTTTCTAAGAAATTGGAATGGATGTGGTAGATAATGCATCGTTGCGAGTGGAAAAGAAAAAAATATTGTAAAACATGTTGGAAAAAGTAATTACTCATAGATCCATACCTGACACTCAGTCGACTTTGTCAGAGTTTGTATCAATCAATATCTTGGCAGTCGGTCTAACAAGAGGGAAGATTCCACAATTCGCAAATGTAAAATAGTTGAATTAATTTCTGAAGCTAAGTTATTAGGTAGATAGTTATTACAGTCTTTAACGGGGAGTCAGTCAATTCATGTAGAAGCAATTTTTAGGTTTCCTATAAATAGAAGAAAATTGTAAATCAAGTTAGATAGCAGAACTCACAAGAGAGCTCCACGGTGAGAAAAGAGAGAAAGATAACTTGAAGCTCAATATTCTATGCATGTGATTCAGTCGAAGAGACAAATCTCTGTAAAAGGATCAGTCGGTGAGTTAACAAGTTTGTAATACCTTTGTTATTTCCGCACAAGTTATATATATGAAATAGTTTACGGTTGAGTGCATCTTTATTTGGCCGCACAATGTTTTCAGTTTTACTTGTGTAAATGTATTTCACAATTATGGTTGAGTGAAAGAACAAGAACCCATAAATTTCTCACTACGTCAAAGTTCCAGGTTTTATGGCACATTGGTAGACTCAAGTCTTCCTACATATTTGGGTATATGTTTTATAAGTTATGTTGGATTTTTAATGTGTCCATTTTTACTTCATTTTACTCATGGGTGAAAGGCATTTCTAATTTCTTAAATCTTTTATACTAAGAAACATACTCTATAGATTTTGACTAAAACTAGACCAAAGTAAGTGAACCGACAAGGTCGGTTGAGTTAGCCGACTTGTGGTCGAAGTGAACAACCGAATAGTGGTCGAAGAGGTCAACTAACTTGTGGTCGAACTGATAAGCCAACTAGTGGTCTAAGTGAAGTTACCGATAAGCTATCAAATCAGTCGGTAGAACCGACAAGTGAGTTGAAGTAAATTAGTCGGGTCTAAAATTCCAACCAAAGTTTATAAACTCTTATAGTTGGGAGTTAGACAAGTTTCACTTCACAAGTAAGAAAAAGAAAAAAATGGTCAACGTGAAAAATTAAATTTTATTATTAACTGAGCGGTAAACTCAAGTTTAGTCGGCTTAGTTTCGACTAACTGGTATCAGAGATTTGTTTAGGAAATTTAATTAGAAATTAAAAATGGCTTTCACTTCTAGTTCATTACAAGCTCCAATTTTTACAGGAAAGAATTATGAATATTGGTCTTTAACAATGAAGGCTTTATTCAGAGGTCAAGATGTCTGGGAGATATTCCAACATGGTTGTGCAGAACCAGCAAACATGATAGCATATAACAATCTCACATAGGCTGAGAAATATGTATTGAGGGAACATAGGAAGAAAGATGGAAAAGCTCTATTTTACATACATCAATCCATACATGAGAGCATACTCCCAAGAGTAGCAGGAAAAACCAATGCTAAGCAAGCACGAGATACATTGGAAACCGCCTATCAATGTTTGGATAAGGTAAGGACATCCAAGTTGCATATTCTAAGAAGAGATTTTGAATCTCTATCTATGAAAGATTCAGATACTGTAGACTCATTCTACACCAGAGTTGTTGGGTAGATAAACCAACTAAAATCTCATGGAAAATCCATACAAGACCGAAGGGTGGTTGAAAAAATTCTTAGAAGTCTTCCCCAAAGATTTGAAAACTTGGTTGTGACCTTAGAAGAACACACAGACATGTCAACATTTACCATTAATGAGCTACAAGCTTCACTCATCAATCATGAACACAGAATCAATAGAACACAAACATCATTGGAAGGTGCATTCGTAGCACAGTCATCCATAAGCCGTGGTAGAGGAAGGGGGGGAAACAACTTCAGAGGCATAGGAAGAAGTTCTTCAAGAGGAGGACGAGGTATAAGTCCTACAAATGTTGGTAGTAGAGGAGAAAACAGGAACCCAAGTCAGCTAAGTGGCCATAGGTTTGAGAAATACAAAATCCAATGTCATTATTGTAACAAATTTGGTCAGTATGCATATGAATGTAGGAAGAAACAATATGACCAACGAAGGCAAAGTCCAAATCAGTCGACCAACACCAGCACTTTGACAAGTGCAATGTTAGTGGCATTGACATCTCTACTAGAATGCAATGCCATTCAAGAAATTCCACATGACATATGGTACTTAGATTCATCCTGCAGCAATCATATGACCTGTAGTTTAAATTTGTTTTCTAGTCTAGATAATTCAATTCAAACTGATGTTACACTTGGAAACAACGTCCAAGTTTCTGTTTTAGGAAAATGAATTATTGATTTTGTAACCAAATAGGGGGAGAGTAAGTGTATCCCTAATTTATATCATGTCAAAGGTCTGAAACATAATTTGTTAAGCATTGGACAACTGATACAAAAAGGCTATAGAGTCTACATGGAAGATGATAATTGTGTGATTAAAGACAAACTTCTGAGCAACCAGCTGATAGAAAAAGTGCCAATGACAAGAAATCCCTTGTTTCCATTGAGGATAGTTCCGGACATGAAAGGAAAGACAAACATAGGAGCTGCATTCAAGGAAAAAATTAACGAAATAGTTGAGCCCCTCGACAAGAAAGAAAATGGTAGCGCTAATTTGCAAACTACATTTTAGACAGAAGTTCAGGATGAATCGTGGTTGTGGTATTTCATATTTGGAAATCTAAATTTTGGTGGGCTGAAGCTAATACACACAAAGAATATGGTGAAAGGATTACCATTGATGGACAAACCAGAGAGGGTTTGTGAAGGCTTCATTTTTGGCAAGCAACACATAGAGACTTTTCCAATTGCAAAGTCATATAGAGCACGCACATCACTTGAAATTGTGCACTCTGATATTTGTGGTCCAATGTAGACATCATCCATTGGTGGATGCAAATATTTTCTAAATTTTATGGATGACTACTCAAGAAAAACCATTGGAATATCCTAAACCCAGTCATAAAATAAATAATCATTATTTGATTAATTTCCTACCCAGTAGCTTAGATAGTTGGCATCCACTTGCACCTTAGAGCCAACACTTGCCTTCTATATCCTAGGAATGAGTTATTTCTGATTCTAGGTTGATCTTGACCACTTTATGGCCATCCAGAATTGGTAACTGTGCTTTATAGCAGATTCTGGTTTATTCTGCTTTATCCTGCTTTTCTGTGGATAAGGTAAAGCTAGTCAACTAGGAAACTGGCAGCTTTTGTTACCAACCCATCCTCCATTATTTTCTCTCTATATTCTAGGATTAGAAAGTATTTCCTTCACTCATCATCTCTCACACATGCTATTGCTAATTTGTGAGGTGCTTGGTAGATTGGGAAAGTGCTTTAGTCAACTATGGGGTTTATCATAATTAGTAAACCTGCTTTATGAGCTAGCTTGAGTTGTCTTCTAGCAAATCCTTTTTCCTTTATAAGGATGTATTACCTATGTAATAATATCAATTATCATTTATTGATCATTCTTTAATGTGTGTTCATTGATTCTTGTTCTCCTCTCCTTATGCTAATTCTCTACAATTCTCTATGAGGATAATTATGTGCCTAGATCCTTATCCTGTTGACGAAATTCCTTATGCCATCATGGCTTTAGAATTTCTACATGGTATCTGAGCTAAGGTTCTCAAAGTCCTACATGGTATTAGAGATGAGGATATCAAAGCTCTACATGATATCATATTTTTGAGAGTTCATTAATTAATCCTCCTTTTCAAATTTGTAGGTTTATTTTGCGGGTTCAACTTAGAATGGATTCAAGAGTATCAGTTCCTCTTCTTTATCCATTCACAAGCTATTCAGAGTGGAAATTGAAGATGATTTCATATATAAAGAGACAAGGTCTCTATGAGATATCTATTGGAGTTGGTGAAGAGTCTTATGAAGAGCCAAGTGACTGGTTGAATGACTGTGATAGAGAAATTGGAGATATTTTTCTAACTATCTCTCTATACATGTTATACCTTATTGATTATGTTGAATACCCAAAGGTTCTCTGGACAACATTGGATAGAGTTTTCGGAAAGCACAATGAGGATCCTTATAGCTATGTGGAGACTGCCTCTAGCTCCTTAATGATTTCTCTCTCTCAAGATGTCTCAGCCTCTACAGTCTCTGATGAAGTTGATCATGAAGAATAATTTTCTCATACAGTTCTTGTTTCTACTACTCTCTTTGATTCGAATGCTTCCTCCTTCAATCAAGAAGCAAATATTGAAGAGCCATATTTTTCTGTGTCTCTTGAAGTAGAAGATATTGATTCATCTTCTTATGATGTTGTTTATGAAAAAGAAGTTATTAATGGATCTGCTATTGCTATTGATGATTCACTCACACATTCAATGTTCTCTATGTCTTGTATCATGGATTCTGAGATCCATATGCCAAACCTCTCACACTTTATGCATGCCTCTCTTCTTGATGGTGCGCAACCTAGTGACTTCTAGGATGTTTGGTTAGCCAAATCAAGTTATTTTAGTGCCTTACCACTTACCATAGTTGATCCCATGTGATTTTGCAGCTCCTCCTTTGTTCTTGGCACTCAGTCTCAAAACCTCCTTGAAGATTTTGAACATCACTACCTTTCCTCCTTACATTCTTATACCATAGAGGATTATTTACCAGTACATTCCCATGAGTCTACTATTGTGCTTATTTGTGATCTCTTGGATTCTTTGGAATATATATCAACCCATGGATCCCATGCATTCGCACTCTTTGATCCTATGTCTTCTCTATGTTCCTACAAGATCACTTCCACACATCCTCTCTGTGTAAATGAAGAGGGATACATTATACATTCTCTTGGACAGTTATTTCACCTATGTGGAGCTCATTTCATCTCTATTGGTTTGAATTTCAATTCATCTCATCATCTTGGATCTGATTACAAGTCTCAAGATCCTTCAGTATTGCCTTCATATCATTGGATCTCAGTTGTTCTACATGGTCCTAGTTTCCATCCTGCAGCTGTGTTTGATCCAGATGAGCAAATTTATCTTCTTCCCAAGAAGAAGATTCCTCCATACATCAGAATTTAGTTTGGAGCAGTATCAACATCATTAGTTCAACATTTTTGGTATTACTTTTCATGTCCTTTCTTGAGGGAGGATTTTCCCCTTGAGGTTTTTCCTCTTTCCTCATTTCTTTTAATAAGATAAATTGTAAAAAGGGTGACCATATCTTTGTTGTTGGGCCCTATATGCATATATATTTCTGATTAGTTTAGAGGTATCATCATAAAGTCAGGATTAAAGGGGGTGGTTGGAATATCCTAAACCCAGTCATAAAATAATTAATCATTATTTGATTAATTTCCTACCCACTAGCTTAGATAGTTGGCATCCACTTGCACCTTAGAGTCAACACTTGCCATCTATATCCTAGGAATGATTTATTTCTGATTCTGGGTTGATCTTGACCACTTTATGTCCATCCAAAATTGGTAACTGCACTTTACAGCAGATTCTACTTTATTCTGCTTTATCTGCTTTATCATGCTTTTCTGTGGATAAGGTAAAGCTAGTCAACTAGGAAACTGACAGCTTTTGTTACCAACCCATCCTCCATTATTTTCTCTCCATATTCTAGGATTAGCAAGTCTTTCCTTCACGCATCATCTCTCACACATGCTATTTCTAATTTGTGAGGTGCTTGGTATATTGAGAAAGTGCTTTAGTCAACTATGGGGTTTATCATAATCAGTAAGCCTGCTTTATGAGCTAGCTTGAGTTTCCTTCAAGAAACTCCTTTTTCCTTTATAAGGATGTATTACCTATGTAATAATATCTATTATCATTTATTGATCATTCATTAATGTGTGTTCATTAATTCTTCTTCTCCTCTCCTTATGCTAATTCTCTACAATTCTTTGTGAGGTTAATTGTGTGCCTAGATCCTTAGCCTGTTTATGAAATTCATTATGCCATCAAGGCTTTAGAATTTCTACAAAAACATGGGTATATTTTTTGAAACATAAATCTAATGCATTTAGTTATTTCCAATAGTTCAGGGCACTCGTGGAAAACCAGAGTGGACACCACATCAAGATCTTAAGGACCGACAGAGGAGGTGAATATGTTTCAAATGAATTTCTAAATTTTTGCAAGACCCATGGAATAGAGAAATAATTCACTACACGATATACACCTCAGTAGAATGGTATCGCTGAAAGAAAGAACAGAACCATCATGGAGATGGCATGCAACATGTTGGCATCCAAGCACTTTCCAAATGAATATTAGGGTGAAGTAGTCGCAGCCGTTGTATACATTATGAACCGGTGTTCGACAAAGAGTGTGAAGAACAAAGTTCCCCAAGAAGCATGGATAGGTATGAATCATAGTGTTTCTCATTTTAAATTTTTTGGTTGTCTTGCATATGCTCATGTTCTAGATGAGCTGAGAAGGAAGCTACACAAGAAGGGACAAAAATGTATTTTTGTCGATTATTTGGAAGACACAAAAGCATACAAGTTGTATGATCCTATCGCAAGGAAAGTGATAATCAGGAAATATGTTCAATTTGTCGAGAATGAATCATGGGATGGAACTGTTGACATAAATGTCAAGATTGTGTTGAATGTCGACAATGATGATATGGAAGAGGAAGTTGTTCAAACACCACTTGTAAGTCAACCGGTCGTAGCACCGTCGACTCCCATGACACCACAACATGGTTTAGCACAAGGACCATCGACACAAGTGACTACTCAAGCTACACCGACAAGTACACCAAGAGGACAATAGACTCCATCAATCATTTCGTCAAGGTCGGCATCGACAGAACCGATGAAGACAAGAAGTCTGTGTGAGATATATGAAGCTAGTACACCCAATCATTCTCTCTCTTTGTATTATTTTCTCCTATATATGATCCACTAACATTTGAAGAAGCTTTTGAAGAATAATTATGGTCACAATCCATGGATGAAGAAATAGAATGCATTGAGAAGAACCAGACATGAGAGTTCGTTGATGTACCAAAAGACAAAGATGTAATGAATGTCAAATGGATTTACAAGACCAAACAAGATGTTGATGGGAATGTGTAGAATCACAAAGCAAGAATGGCAGCAAGAGGGTTCACACAGAAACCCGTCATAGACATCAATGAAACATTTGCACCTATTGAAATCATGGATATAGTCAGAACAGTCTTTTCCATTGCTGCACAAAACAAATGGCCTCTTTATCAAATGGATGTGAAGTCGGCATTCTTAAATGGCTATCTAGAAGAGGAAGTATATGTGGAACATCCACAAGGGTATGAAGTTCCAGGTCAATATCATAAAATGTACAGGCTGAAAAAGGCACTCTATGGGTTGAAGCAAGCTTCCAGATCTTGGTACAGTCAAATTGATTCCTATCTTACTGAAAATAGATTTCACATAAGTGAAAGTGAACCAACATTGTACACCAAAGTGAATGAGCAAGGTAAGATGTTAATTGCATGCTTCTATGTAGATGATTTAATATTTACTGGTGATTTTGGCATAGAAAATCTTAGAGCAGTCATGGAAAGTGAATTTGAAATGACTCATCTGAGGCTTATGAAGTTTTTTCTGGGCATTGAAGTTCATCAGTCTGAAAGTGGTATTTTTATATCACAAAAAAAATATGCAAGTGAAGTTTTAAAAATATTTAACATGTCTAATTGCAAGACATCCCCAACACCAGTAATAACAAGTTTAAAAGTGAGTAAGGATAATGAAGGATCAATTGTGGATCCTATGTTGTTCAAAAGGCTTGTTGGAAGCCTTATGTATTTGACAGTGACAAGAACAGACATCATGTATGGAGTAAGTCTGATCTCAAGGTTCATGGAGTCACCATAAGACTCACATTGGAAAGAAGGTAAAATAATTATAAGGTATGTAAGTGGAACAAAAGACCTTGGCATTATGTATTCAACCTCAAAAAAATTTAATCTCATTGGTTACACTAACAGTGACAATGGAGGCAGCATAGATGACAGGAAAAACACATTTGGGTACACATTTCATTTTGGTACAGGTGTTGTTTCATGGGCTTCAACGAAACAACCCATAGTAACTTTGTATTTAGCTGAAGTAGAATATGTTGCAACGACAAGTGCTACATGTCAAGCTGTCTAGATGATGAGAGTGTTAAAAGACTTGTCATAGAACCATCAAGAACAGACAACAATCTTCTTCGACAACAATTCAGCCATATCATTATCAAAGAATCATGCATTTCACAAGAGAACCAAGCACATCAACATAAGGTTTCATTTCATAAGAGAGTTGGTGAACAACAAACAAATTTGTTTGGAATTTTGCAGGTCTGAAGATCAACTTGCAGACACCTTTACAAAACCATTGGCAAAGGATACTTTTTAGTATCTTCCTAGTTATCTTGGAATGACAAGTTCTGCACAGTGAACTCTGTCATAAACAGAGCATCTCTAAGATATGAAACATTTTGTAAATTTTGTTTAAACAAAAAAAAATCCCCATCTGCTCATAACTAAGAGGGAGTGTTGGAAAAAGTAATTACTCACAGATCCATACCTGACTCTCAGCTGACTCTGTCAGAGTCTGTATCAATCAAGATCTTGTCGATCAGTCTGACAAGAGGGAAGATTCCATGATTCATCAATGTAAACTAGTCGAATTAATTTTTGAAGCTAAGTTGTTAGGTAGATAGTTATTACACTCTCTAATGGTGAGTCAGTCGATTCATTTAGAAGCAATTTTCAGGTTGCCTATAAATAGAAGAAGAAAATTGTAAATCAAGTTAGATAGTAGAAATCATGAGAGAAATCCAGGGTGAGAAAAGAGAGAAAGATAAGTTGAAGCTCAAGCTTATGTGTATGTGATTCAGTCGAAGAGCTGAAGCTATGTAAAAGGATCAGTCGGTGAGCAGACAAGTTTGGATCAACAAGTTTGTAATACCTTTGTTATTTCCGCACAAGTTATATATATGAAATAGTTTATGGTTGAATACATGTTTATTTGGTTGCACAATATTTCCATATTTACTTTTGTAAATTCCTTTCACAATTACGGTTGAGTGAAAGAACTAGAACCCATAAATTTATCACTCCGTGAAATTTTTAGGTTTTACGGCACACTGGTCGACTCAATTCTTCCTACATATTTGGGTATATGTTTTATAAGTTATGTTGTATTGTTAATGTATCCATTTTTACTTCATCCTACCCACAGGTGAAAATCATTTCTAATTTCCTAAGTCTTTTAGACTAAGAAACATACTCTGTATATTTCGACTAAAACTAGACCAGAGTATGTGAACCAACAAGGTCAGTTGAGTCAGTCGACTTGTGGTCGAAGTGAAGAATCAACTAGTGGTCGAAGAGGTCAGCCGACTTGTGGTCGAAGTGATAATCCAACTAGTGGTCAAAGAGGTCAGCCGACTTGTGGTCGAAGTGATAAGCCAACTAGTGGTCGAAGAGGTCAACCGACTAGTGGTCGAAGTGAATTTACTGACAAGTTCTCAAATCAGTCGGTAGTACTGACAAGTAAGTTGAAGTAAATTAGTCAGGTCTAAAAGTTCAACCAAAATTTATAAACTTGTCTAGTCGGGAGTTAGACAAATTTCACCAGACAAGTAAGAAAAAGAAAAAGAGGTCGATGTGAAAAATTAAATTTTATTATTAACTGAGAGGTAAACTCAAGTTTAGTTGGCTCATTTTTTGCTAACAAAACATTCATCCAAATGGGATAATGTTGTAATTACAAGCATAAGCCATTTCACACACAAATCCAAATAGGACAAGGGATTAGTTCAATAATGAGTAAACATCAATGAAAGTCAAATATGTTTATAGAATGTCAAATGAAAATTACTAGAAATGAAATATGAAATCCAAGCTTTACCTAAGGAATATATCTGCTTGCCCTTTTGGCAACAGGGATGTTAGCTGACACATATTGCTGTTAAACCTGGGAAGCAGTTAATGATTTTCCTTTGAAAGAAAGAATTTTGCAATTGTTTTCTGCAACATCTCCATTCTTAAATAAATTTGTTTCCATCTCCTTCTTGTATTATTTTTTGGAAGGGAAGGGGTAGGGGGTATGAGTATCCTCATTTTCCTTCTTTTTTTTGCGTGACCATGAATCTAGCTACATCAAAATCCATGGTTCCTCTTTCTGGAATGAAACTGTTGCTCTGCCATAGAAAAATAATAAAATTGAGTTCTCAATCACAATTCCAATAGACCATCCCAAGAAAAAAATGGATCCATGGTTCCTCTTTCTGGAATGAATCTGTCACTCTGCCATAGAAAAAAGCAATAAAATTGAGTTCTCAATCACAATTCCAATAGACCATCCCAAGAAAAAAAGGAGCGTCTAATAGGTATTAGTTTGACTATTAAGTTGTGAGGGTGATATTCTCTAAATAATATTAAAATCCTCATAAGCATTCTTAGCCGTAGATACAATTCATTGTATTAAAAACCCAAATCATGCACGTTTTTAGCATAGAAATCATCCATAAAAAAATTAGGGTAAAATCAAAATATCCATACTATTTAACCATTCATTGAAGCACCTTAAACTTACTATGTAACCATACTATGTAAAAATTAGGGACTCCTTACTTAGCAAAATCACAAGAAAAAACACAATGTATGAAAATAAATCAATATACTTAAACTTGCAAAAAAAGGAAAAAGAAATCAATTGTTCTAGCAGAATTTGAATTGTAAAAGCTTGATGTTTGGCTCTGTGAAATGTATATCCAGTGAGTATCAGAAGACAGAAAAATAAATCAATTGTTCTAGCAGAATTTGAATTGTAAAAGCTTGATGTATGGCTCTCTGAAATGTATATCCAACTAGTATCAAAAGCCCCTTGGTAGCAGCCTGCTCTTCTCTTTTCCCAGAGAAAAGAAATCTCTAAAACCACAGAAACCAAGTCAACTCATTGATGGCAGGATGAGGAAAGAAACTACAAAGACACATTAAATACCTAGCTAGCTTTAGCCCAACAATCATAAAGCCATCCAAGATATGGAATAAGTGTTTCTTGTTCCTAAACCATTCCCTTATTTGTGCTTAAGCGTTGACCTGTTCAACAAATTTGACCTTATTAATGCTATGGCAATTTTTATAGGAATAAATTGTTATTATTAAATTATTTATTCAATTTTATTACTAAAATTTTATAAAAGGTTAGTTTTTCATTTAAATATTAAAATTTTTAATATTAAATAGTTTAAAATAATAATAAATATTTATTTATTTGTGTAAGTTATTTGTAATATATTTATATGTTGGAAGGATCCAAGGGTAATTTAGTTGGTTGGAATGTGTTCAATTCTCGCCAATTCAATTCAATAAAGTAAGTGGGGTAATCGAATTGTGGCGATGTTGTTGTTGAGGGTACTATTGTTAGGTTGATTGTTGTGGTATATGTCCAAAGGGAGGTCCTCCCCAATATTAGTCATGATTATTGGTTTGAGTCACTTTATTGTTTGGGTTAGGAATGGGTTGAGTAGGAATTCCATTATTGCGGTGTTGTTGTTGTGGGTACTAATGTTAGGTTGGTTATGTTATATTTTTATCATTCTAAGCTAGCATTATCTTAGGATCTTTAACTAAGAGAATAACATGCACAACAATAAACACAAGAGACAAGAGACACAAATAATTTTCCTTGGGGAAACCATAAAGGATAAAACCCCACAACTTCCTCAGAGATAGAATGAGCACCAATGGCAGTAGTAAAACCCAAAAATAGAAAATATGATCTCCACAGCTTGTTCTCTCTCACACACTAAGAGAGCTTCTCCTATCTCACTCATGTGCCCCAATGAGTGAGTGTGTGTATGATAAATAGAGAGGCTCACTCCCTATTTATATTCTTTCGTTCACTTGAAACCCACTCCAATATGTCGGTTGCACTTAACAATGACTTACTAGAGCCGACATCTCTAGGAGTGTCTAATAACCCTAGTTCCCCACAACTTGTGGGGAATTTGCCTCCTCTAACCAACAAGGAACATTATCCTTAACACAATAGTGGGAAATATTGCCCCGACTTACAATGACTCACCTAGGTTTGACTTCTCTAGGATAGTCTAATAACCCTAGGGCCCCATAGTAGTGGGGACTTTAACCCTGGACAAATAGGAGGGTTACCCACAATGACTTGACATGACTTGTTCACATTATAGAAACTCCCGATCGAAACATCGGGGCATGACATGAATCAATTACATTAGAAACACATCCCAAAATAAAAATCAGGGTATAATACATAAGATATACAAGTGAATACATTCCAAAGTTACAATTACATCAACACTCCCTCTTAACTAGGAAGGGATTCTCTCGACACAATTTATTAGCACAAGTCTTCTTCTCTGTATCATCTGGATCATCATCGAGTTCTCGTCATCTTTAAGTCATCTTTATCTTCAGGTCATCTTCATCTTCAAGTCATCTTCATCTGGATATGGATCATCACTCGATCTGGATCATCATCACTGCTGGATCATCATCATGTCTATATGATCACTTGATCTGGATCGTCACTACTGGATCATCATCAAGTCTATATCATCACTTGATCTAGATTGTCACTACTGAATCATCATCAAGTCTTGATCATCACTTGATCTGGATCGTCACTGCTGGATCACCATCAAGTCTATATCATCACTTGATATGGATCATCAGCAAGTCTGGATCATCACTACTGGATCATCATCAAGTCTGGATCATCACTTGATCTGGATCATCACTGCTGGATCATCATCAAGTTTGGATCGTCACTGTTGGATCATAATCAAGTCTATATCATCACTGCTAGATCATCATCAAGTCTAGATCATCACTTGATCTGGATCGTCATCAAAGCTGGATAATCACTAAATCATCATCATCATTACTGCTTTTGCTATCTCAATCAAATGGTGCTATCTCTTCATTCTTCTCGTCATAAGAAGTTCTATAGAGCCAACCCTTTTTCATGCTATTTGTAGGCCTAGCCTCCATGTAGGTCTTCTTCAGCGCTTATATATGACACTAAGTCAAAATGGCCCACCCAGCTCTTACATCTGACCTCATCTTGTCAGAAAGGCATGCCCAGCACTCACATCTGACATCATCTTGTCAGAAAGGCCCAAGAATCACATCCGACAATGTGTAAACACATCACGCCAGAATGGATCAGCACTTATATCCGACCATGTATGAACACACCACATTGGAAGGGATCTACACTTACATCCGACCATGTTTGAAAACACCACATCGGAAGGGCTCAACAATTATATTCGACCATGTTCAAAAACACCACATCGAAAGGGCTCTGCACTTACATTCAACCATGTTTGAAAACACTACATCAAAAGGGCTCTTAGTACCAGACTGAGGATTCCTGGTAACTGACTAGGTGTCTCCATTCTCCCATAGAATGGCATCAACCCTTATATCTGATCAAGTGGGAACACCTCCCTCAATCACATCAGAATGGCCATGCACTCACATCTGATCATGCAATACTACATCCTACAGTCATATCAGAATGGCCCTCAGTCCCAAAATGAGTTTTCCTGGTAACTGACCAGGTGCCTCCATTCCAAGAATTGCATTTATCCCTTACATCTGATCATGTAGGGACCAATCCTACAGTCACATCAGAATGGATTAACACTCATATCTGACATGGAAGGAACCAAATCCTCTCACCATGACAGAATGGCTTAGCCCTTACATCTTACCATGGAAGGAACCTAATCCTCTCACCATGTCAGAATGGATCTTAGTATCATCATTTCCCCTTAGATGGAACCTCGATCTAGAGAACACCAAGCTTCTCCCTGAAGTAATAAAAATTCACTTTGGCCTTTTCTAGCATAGAATCACATCAGGGCTAATTACATCCAAGGATGACCTGCAAGCTTCACCAGTACTGATTACATCCAAGGGAAACCTACAAGACCATTTACGTCTAAGCAACCTATGAGCTTCGCTAGGATTTATGCTCAGACAACCTATCTCATCATCTATGCTATAAATCCCTCTTTCAATAGATATCGATATGGATCACTACTCTTCTCTGCATCATACAAAAATGCAATTCAGATCAACCAAATAAAATAGTAGTTTTCAAAAGAAACATAATACCTCCCAAATAGAAAATGTCAACATCTTTTTCCTCAGCTGTACTCAATTCTATACAGGACTCCATCCTGCCAAACCAAGAGATCACACTTGATCCCATACTCAACTATACCCTTCAGGTACCTCACTACATTCTTTGCAACCATCAGGTGAACATGTCTCAATGTGTTCACATCAAAGCAAATATCTAGTCTCGTATTTGTCAAGTAAATCATCTAATGATACATAGTGGCATCAACCAACTCTGATGAAGAAACACTCAATAGCTTCAGGTTCGATGCCATAGGTGTGGTCATGGCCTTGTATTCCATCATCATGAACCTCTTCAGGATCTCTACTACATACTTCCCTTATCCGAGGAAGATTCCATCCGCATTCTGCCACACCTCCATGCTTAGAAAATAGTGCATCCACACATGACAGGAGAATCACTGATCTTTCGCCTCCAATCTTGAAGCAAAGGTTGGAATCCGCTTTACTCTAAGTAAATCCTAGAGTCATTAGTAATCTATGCATCATGTTGTAGCATGTCGAACCTCAGGATCTTCTGCAGTCACTCCCTCTGAAGCAGAGCATCATACTCACTCTATCTTTCGTACTCTATGCACTGAAACATTCTATACCGGAGTGACAAGTAGCTTCCTCTGCTACGAATATTCTATGTATCCATCTAGGATAATTGGATACCAAGATCCTCTATCTAGAAATTTTTTCAAAATTTCTTCTCGCACCCAACTGTGAGCTTGTCATCCTCTATATACTTTCATCTTCAACCTTGTAGCAAAGGTTCGGGTCTTCACCCAGCTATGTGTTATCCCATGGGTGTCTTCTGAGCTTGTACAAGGCCTTCTTTCATTTGCACGCATGATTCTTCCTGTCATGTGTATTTCTAGTGGCTCCAAATGTCTCTTCATGGTCTATTCCTTCTTTTTGTGAGAAGCCTCGTGCTACGAATCTTGCCTTGTATCCCACGATGTTTCCATCTATTGCATGATGGAACTATGAAATTCTCTTCATGTATCAATACTGCATCCTAGACATCATTCTTCTTGAACCTTTCTTCTTGGTTACTTCTTCATGTACGGAAGGTTCTACATCAATGATGTCGCTGCATTCATCTTATTATTCTTCATCTTGAACTATTGTCACTTGTTCTTTGAAACAAGTCTCATCATTCTTTTCTTGTAGGTGATTATGTGCACGATCATTCCTACAAGTCAAATGCATTATTTGTATGGTTAGAAACATTGTATAAGGTATATTCATAATGAAAAATTCTTATGCATATATATATGATCATGCAACTACTTTATCCAACACAACATCCATCCATATCTCACAGAAACTTTCTAGATGCCTTCCATCTCTACCAGGACAACATTGAGATTGTGCACTAATCCAATATGTCAGCAAAGAGGTTNGAGAGTTGTATAACACCATGATCTACTTACCCATCACATGTATATTAGTAGTATACTGTCATTAATGCAAACATTCTATCATGCATAATACATTAACTGAATATAAACAAATGCATAATCAAAACAATATCATGAAATAGCAATTGAATACTTATCTTTATTTGTTCTGTAGGTAGACTCCTTATTGAGCCTTTAGCTTCATCATCCTCTTCATTCATCATTTCTTATCCAAATTCTAAGTTGGATAAGAGTTTCTTCAAGAGTTGAGTCCTTCGTATTCCTCATCGCTTGAGGGATCTTATTTAGATGGTGAGAGCTAGATCTTCAGTTGCTCCCATATTCTCTTCTCTTAATATGAGTCGAGCTTCTTCTTCATCCCAGAGTCTGTTGAAAGTAATCACTTCCTTCTGGAACACATACCTTGAATGAATGAATCCAATGATCCTAGGAGGCCATTCAAGGTGACTATCACCACTTCTGCATTCTCCACTTCTTCTTCTACCGCTTCAAGTTGTTATTTGATTTGAGAGACCCTTGTAAAGTATGACTGTATGGTCTTTGCATTCTGGATCTTCACATTCTTCAACTATTTTCTCAAACTCATATTCCGATTTATGTTCTTCCCTTCAAATAGCTTGGTCAAGGAATCAAACATCTTTGGTGTCTTTAGGGAAGACACTTGTGGTACAAGTTGATACATGATTGAATCAGTAATGATCTTATTTGCCTTGACCAATTTCTTCTTTTGTAAGGCTTTGAGCCTCATATCCCTCTGGAACTGGAACCTCTCTTCTTATGCAGGTGTCCAATTCATTTTCTTCAGAGATATCATATAATTCCATGCTTTCAAGTTTTCAACTTAAACAATCTTATCATCAAGCTTATGTGATAGATCACTTTGAAATGAGAACCTCAAATGAAAATAGCAAAAGATTAGATCTTATCGATTTGAGGTGTCCGTCCTAGTTCCGGAGCTGGCTGATCTAGGGTTTGTCAGAGAAACTCTAATTTTAAAAACATGGAATATTTTAGATCTAATTGGATAGAACTATATATATCTTCAATTTGAGCTGTCCAATGTACTCCTTTTTTGAAAACAGTGGAGGGAAGCTCCCGGAACACGAAGCCCTAGTTTTTCAATTTCTTATGCAAAAATTCTTGTTACTGTTTCTATGGTATCTACGAAATTACTGCTCCTCTGTGTCTGCAACTTTGCAATGTGGTATATTCACATGTACCTATTCCAACACCATAGGTTTCATCATTATTTGTTTCATTAATTGATATATATGATCATTTTCCCAAGGTGACCTATTACAGAACTGTTCATAACAACAAAGTTGTACAGACATTCATGTGTCACTGTTTCATCTTCTCAGTCTGAAATTTAGACCATAGAAATTAAAGTTGGTTCCCTTTCTAGAACAGCTTAACAAATTTCATTTGGACATTTGTATCCCAATATATAGCAATTCACCCCAGGTGTCCTGTTTAGGGATGAATCCTGGAAGAGGCTGGAACCCTAACGTGGAAGGATCATATCTCCCAGAATATCGTGAATTGAAGGATGAATTTTCGACACAATATACATCCAAATTGTATATTTGACCTATGCAATTTTCAGCTCCTGATCCGTTTTCAATCCCGAGATATAGTGAATTTACTAAAACGTATCCGTTTTAGTATTTAGGGTTTTTCTAGCTCGAGGTCAAACTAGGGTTTGACTTTCCTGGAGTTTCACTAAACTAAAAATATTGATCCAGGCCTCTAAAATTAGGTTTTGATGAGGAGATAAATCCTATGCTGGGATCACCCAAAAATTCCTCTTCTATAGAAAGCCCTAATTTCCTGCAACAAAAACTAAAAATGCTCGGAATCGGATTCCGCTTCGACAGAAAGATGCGCCCTTCAATGGATAGTCAGCCTAGCATACTTTTTCTGATGGATTGTGGAGAGAGACCCAAAAATTAAGAAGCCCTAGCTTCTATAGCTGCACAATGTCTTCTTCTCAGGTTAGCTCTGATACCATGTTAGATTTTTATCATTCTAAGCTAGCATTATCTTAGGATCTTTAACTAAGAGAATAACATGCACAGCAATAAACACAAGAGACAAGAGACACAAAGAATTATCCTCGGGGAAACCCTAAAGGAGAAAACCCTGCAACTTCCTCAAATATATAATGAGCACCAATGGCGGTAGTAAAACCGAAAAATGGAAAAGATGATCTCCACAACTTGTTCTCTCTCTCACACTGAGAGAGCTTCTCCTCTCTCACTCATGCGACCCATTGAGTGAGTGTGTCTATGATAAATAGAGAGGATCACTCTCTATTTATATTCTTTTGTTCAATTGAAACCCACTCCAACATGTTGGCCTCACTTAACAATTAATTACTAGAACTGACATCTCTAGGAGTGTCTAATAACCCTAATGCCCCACAACTTGTGGGGACTTTGCCTCCTCCGACCAACAAGGAGGGTTATCCTTAACACAACAGTGGGGACTATTGCCCCAACTTATAATGACTCACCTAGGGTTGACTTCTCTAGGATAGTATAATAACCCTAGGGCCCCACAACTATGGGGACTTTAACCTTGGACAAATAGGAAGGTTACCCACAATGACTTGACATGACTTGTTCACATTATATAAACTCTTGATTGGAACATCAGGGCATGACAAGACTCAATTACATTACAAACACATCCCGGAATAAACATCGGGGTATAATACATAAGATATACAAGTGAATACATTTCGAAGTTACAATTACATCAACAGGTTATTGTGGTATATGTCCAAATCCTATCCCTCCCCAATATTATTGCCAAGGTGGGTTTTGGGATTGCTTAAGATCCCATGCCTACCATGGTATGGGTGGATACCAACTTCAAGGGGGATAATAAATGTTAGCCAAACATGACTTAGGAAATTGAGATGTGTCTTAAATTATATTCGGTGGTCATTGTTGTCATGACCATTTTTAATTGAAAAATCAAATTTGTTATGTTTCCTGATTGGCCCCTTGGTATATTGATTGTAACTTTGCAAATTAAGGATAGCTATGGTTTGCATGATCCTACTCAAATATGCCACAATTTTGACCTTGTTCAATGGGAATTGCCTTAGGGAAACTCAATTCGACATTTGGTATAGAAAATTGATACTTGGCCAACTCTGCCTCACCACAATTTTTTTTTTCTTGCAGTGTATTCAACTAAGAAGTTAAGGAGTTGTGTTGAAATATTGTAACTTCGAAGAATATGCTGAATGTATTTTACTATTGTACCCCAAGGGAGATGTTCTATTCCTCTGTCGGGATGTTATTATTGCAATTGATCATCATAGAGTCATGAGGTAAAGCCTCCATTGTAATTTGGGTCAATAGTACCCTAATGAATATAATATAAGGGTGTACGCATGAAGATTGTTCCACTTTTTAGTTCCATTCTATAAATCCAAAACACATGTATGAAATTGAAATCTATAACGCATACGCTTTATAGATGGTTTAGTTCAGAAATCTCGAGCCTAAAACCAAAGCAAAGACTAGTTACACTATATCGCAAGTGCCATATATCGCACTTGCATTTTGTAAGAGTTACAAATGGCAAGTGTGATATATCACACTTGTGTTATATCACAAGTGTGATTTGTAAAACTAAAAAAAGAAATAAAACAAAGGACCATCAGCTTTATTTTTTTATTTTACATTTTACGCCATGAAGAACGAAAGGGAAATATATCGGGAAGTAATTTTAGCTCGCAAGTAATTTGGAGGGTGCATTTTGAGAGAGGAGATCGATAAGGTGGAATGCAATGGAAGGTAAGAATTGCTTTGATTTTGGTTTTTCTTTGTTAATTTAATAAATTTTTAATTAAAATAAAGAATGAAATATTAATTTATTTTGTAATTTGTGGTTTTTATATTAATAGATAACACTAATAATCAAACCACCAATAACCCAAACCCAAATCCAAACACCAAACACCTGGAGAAGGAACACAACAAGAATTCAAAAATTCTTGCTCATTTGGGTGCATTGAGCAGCCTTATTTCAATTTTAAGAGGGGGGGACCACATAAGATGGACATTGGGAGAGGCACTAGATAACATAACCAATAAAATTTACAATTCCCAGAGAGCACTGTACAACATTAGATCCTACAAGGATTCCCAGAGGCAATACTATTCCATTGGGCTGAGCTACAAATATGTAAAGAAATTAAAGATAACAAAAGACCAACATTTTTTACTATTATGGGACCCTAGCACTGGATTGGTTCCTCCCACCATTTGACCACACATTTCTATAGGCTTGTCCATAGAAGCAAATATTAAAGCCAACTGGATGGATCGCTGGTACATTGTCTTCAATGAATTCCATCATGGGAATAGATACATCCCATTCTATTTCCTGAGGAAATTGTATGCCGAGTTTATTTTGGGTAAACATGTAAATTACTTTGATATTTTAGAGTCCCAGGGGGTAGGACATGGGATTCCCCAAATATAGGAAAGGGGTGAGGATTGGTACAAATCATGTGCAATGAACTCCATGCACACCAAACCTCCCTTGGTTATATCATCTTGCAGGTCCCATGATTGATGAAACACATGAGGCATTATTCCATTTGGTAGATACATTGCTTCGACATAGGACTGATGTCGAGGGTAGTGTAGGCCAAGGGGTTGGAAAATCTGAGATTGGCTCGTCTCGGGCTTGACCATCACACACAGAATCCACATAGGTCTAGAGACCCTACCAGTTCTAGAGATCACACTGGACATGCAGAGGGTTCATAGTTTCATGTCATGCAAGATAATTCCATAGCTTGTGGAAACATATGCTATGGGACTTCCTCATTGTTTCATGACGATGGGTTACTCTAATATGTAATTCAAACTCATTCTTCACATAGTCTGTTATTTTTTATATTACAGTTTTCAATTATTTCATAAATTATTTCTATTTTAATTATCTGACAATTACGTGAACACATTTACAGTTGGTGTCGAATGACACCTCAAATTCCGACACTCCTCTCATTGATGCTAATGATATTGATGCAGTGGTAAATGCTGCATATGATTTTGGTTCTTCATAATTACTTGTAAGAAAATTGTTTTTTCATTAACATCATGATTTACATATTTATAGTAGGTATTGGCACATTTAATACATATTAATCTTGATAGAATATATTTTATGCACGGTGAGCATGATGAGTGTTAGCACATGTGCTAAATTTTGGGGATTTCTGCACATGCATATGAACTTAGTGAGTGCTAGATAGGCTCTAAAGAAGCTTCCCATGGTTGAAAATGAAGAAATCATGGGAAAAATCCCAAGGTTTGGTATTGGGGAGGAGGTAAATATGAAAATATGTGGTATTCTATAGATCCCATAGGTTTCGAGGACCAATATCAAAGCGTGATCTAGATCTATGATGGAAATACATACTGCTACGTGAACTTGCATGCGCTGTTTTGACTTTAAAGACAATGAAATCTGGTGGGCCCAAAAGCGTTGCCATAGTAAAAAATAGGGGAACGTCAACGTCTCTCCTCCATTCACGCATATTCGATGAGATCCAATAGTGTACTTGCAAATCGCTATGGAAACTTGTACACTCAAAGTCAGAGAGGACCTGCACAATGGGGAACATGCATAAATGACATGTTCCCTCCCCATTGGATATCGCGCTTGAATATTGGAGGTACAAAAGTTACATTGTAGAGAGCGATGGTTTAAAGGGATAATAAACTTGGTATTAACTGCGTAACCTAGGATTTGAAATCAAACGGCCTGTTGCAGCTCCTTCCACCCTACAACTTCGACGTCCTCCAAGCATGAGTGAGCTGGATACAACTGCAACTTTATTGGGCCAGGATAGAGCACAAGAAATAAACTGAAGTGCAAGCACAAGAGGAAAAGAAGGCATGCGACATAGTAAAGGCAGGTAAAGGAGGGAAATAAAGCATAGAACAAAGAAAGTTGTGATGAGGAAAGGTGCGACAAGGGAAAGGAGGACCTAGAGTCAGTGGAAGATTGGAAGGTAGAAGAGTAAAGGTTGGATAGGTACAGGTCAGGAAAACCATAGGCATTAGAGTCGGAGGAAGACCAAAGGACACTTTTTGCGGCTAGTTATGACCTATACAAATGGGCTAAAAGACGTTTCTATGGCCAGTATGGCCTGTAATACATGTATGAAAGACATTTTTGTTGTTACTTATGACTCTAATAACTTATTTGTACTTAGTCTCTCTGCGTGGTCTTGTAAATATCTATAAATAGGTGGAACCCGTTCTGTATAAAGGTTGTTGAATAGTTGGATGTTAAAAGGTTCAGAGAGAAGTCTGATAATATAGTAGTAGAAGGTTGTTGAGTTGTGGATCTACAACTGAGTGCACATACCATTTTGTAATAGTCATTTTGCAGTTGAGTGCACAGATAGTAGAGTAGAATAGTTGATCCAGGATGTGTGTGGATCAATAGGAGTAGTAGGAGAAAACATAAAACAAAGAGCATGAGAGCAAGAAGAGTTTGAGCTAAAAAGACATATCTGAAATCAGTCTGCAGTTAAGTCATAGACTGCAAGGTGCCATATATTTATCATGCCACATGAAGAGCACCTTGGTGGCTTTTTCCTAGATGGGTTTCCACATTATTTCCTGTGTTGATGAATGTGAATGTTGAATGTTTTCTTATCTTGCATTGTTTATGGTTATTACTTGAATGTATATCACAATATTGATAAAAGCAATGAATGAATGAATGACTTAAGCATCGTTGAGTCATTGCGCATTATTTCATGTTCATTTACTATTAATTTGTAATACTATCGCACCATTGTCATTTACTATTAAGGAATAATCTTCGTCGTACCGTTGCACCAGTTGTTAAGTTGTTAAGGACAAGTTTGTGTCACACACCAGCTATGTCACATTGTTGCACCATTGTCGAGTAGTAAAACACTCCATCCTTCAGACTCTGTTAATCTCCTTGGTCACGCGCCAAGAAACTGTAATCCCTCTCCGACTGTGGAAACATGGTTGTGGTAGTTACACATTAAGATATCTCATGTGTTACTGCACATTCCTCACAGGTGCTGTTGGTTGAGCTTGCTCCATCGGGTCGATGTCTTTCGGTGTTTCATTGGTTTAGTGGGTCTGTTGAACCTAGGTCGTGAGTGAAAGATAAAGTAGGCCAATAAATGGTTCCGTTGTTGGGACCCGTAATCATTTGAGTCGAGGGAAATATTGTGGCATCAGACAAAGAAGAAAATGAAGGATTGGCTGGAGTCTAAGATGTTAGCATTTGCACAAGAGGAGAGTGCAAGGTTGTATTTGAGTGCATAAAACTAGTTAAAGCAATACCTGTACACTCGTATTCACAAAATATTATTTCAATAGTTTCCTATTGTGTTGCATGAGTGGTTATCAATATTGGCGACTCGAAATACAAATTTCCAGAGAAGAGAAGCGGTCGAGTGGAGTGCTCAGTTGATTCACGAAATAACCTATGTAAGTAACCCCATCTCAATACTATCTAAAAATTAGGGTAAAATGAAAATATCCATAGTATGTAACCATTCATTGAAGCACCCTGTTTCTGTGGAGGACAAAGACATTGCTTCACTTTGAAGAGCGTCTTGGAAACCATTAAATAGCAAGATGAGTCCATATCTCTTGAGACTCCTTAGAAAAATCACAAGACAAAACACAATGTATGAGAAACAAACAATATACTTAAACTTGCAACAACAAAAAAATCAATTGTTCCAGAATAATTTGAATTGTAAAAGCTTGATGTCTGGCTCTCCCAAAGTTCTCCTTTCCTAGAGCAAAGCAATCTCTAAAACCACACAAACCAGGTCAACTCATTAATGGAAAGATGAGGAAAGAAACTGCAAAGACACATTAAATACCTAACTAGCTTTAGCCCAACAGTCATAAAGCCATCCAAGTTATGGATTAAGTGTTTCTTGTTCCTAAACCATTCCCTTATTTGTGCTTAAGCATTGACCCATTCAACAACTTTGACTTTATTAATGCTATGGCAATTTTCATAGGAATAAATTGTTATTATTGAATTATTTATTCAATTTTATTATTAAAATATTATAAAATGTTAGTTTTTTTTATATATTAAAATTTTTAATATTAAATATTTTAAAATAATATTAAATATTTATTTATTTGTGTAAGTTATTTTGTAATACATTTATATGGTGGAAGGCTCCAAGGATCGTTTAGTTGGAATGTGTTCAATTCTCACGAATTCAATTCAATAAAGTAAGTGGGGTTGAGGGTACTATTGTTAGGTTTAGGGTACTATAGTTTAGTTGGTTGGAATGTGTTCAATTCTCATGAATTGTTGAGGGTACTATTGTTAGGTTGATTGTTGTGGTATATGTCCAAAGTGAGGTCCTCCCCAATATTAGTCACATTATTGGTTTGAGTCAATTTATTGTTCAGGTTAGGAATGGGTTGAGTAGGAATTCCATTTTGGTGGTGTTGTTATTATGGGTACTACTGTTAGGTTGGTTGTTGTGGTATATGTCCAAAGGGAGGCCCTCCCCAATATTATTGACAAGGTGGGTTTTGGGATTGCTTAAGAGCCCATGCCTACCATGGTATGGGTGGATACCAACTTCAAGGGGGATAATAAATGTTAGCAAAAAAATAATTAGGAAAGTGAGATGGGTCTTAAATCATATTTGGTGGTCATAGTTGTCATGACCATTTTTAATTGACAAATCAAATTTCTTATGTTTCCTTATTAGCCCCCTGGTATATCGCTTTTAACTTTGCAAATGAAGGATAGCTATGAGTTGCATGATCCTTCTCACATATGCCACAATTTTGACCTTGTTCAATAGGGAGTGTCTTAGGGACGCCCAATTCGACATTTGGTATAGAAATATGATACTTGGCCAACTCTGCCTCACCACAACGTTTTTTTCTTGCAGTGTATTCAACTAAGAACTCAAGGAGTTGTGTTGAAATATTGTAACTTCAAAGGATATGCCAGAATGTATTTTACTAATGTACCCTAAGGGAGATGTTCTATTCCTCTATGGGGATGTTATTATTGTAATTGGTCATCATAGAGTCATGAGGTAAATCCTCCATTGTAACTCGGGTAAATAGTACCCTAATGAATATAATAAAAGGATGTGTGCACGAAGATGGTTCCACTTTTTAGTTCCATTCTATAAATCCAATATGCATGTATGAAAATGAAATCTATAATGCATATGCATTATAGATGGTTTGGTTCGGAAAACCCAAGCCTAAAACCGAAGCAAAGGCTAGTTAAACTATATCACAAGTGCGATATATCGCACTTGTGATATATTGCACTTCGGTATATCACAAATGCGATTTGTAAAACTAAAAAACTAAAATAAAACAAAGGCCTGCAAGCTTGATTTTTTATTTTACATTTTACACTACGAAGAACGAAAGGTAGATATATTGGGAAGAAATTTTAGCTCACAAGCGATTTGGAGGGTGCATTTTGAGGGAGGTGATCAACAAGGTGGAATGCAATGGAAGGTAAGAATTGATTTGATTTTAGTTTGTCTTTGTTAATTTAATAAATTTTTAATTGAAACAAAGAACGAAATATTAATTCATTTTGTAATTTGTTGTTTTTATATTAATAGATAACACTAAGAATCAAAACACCAATAAGCCAAACCCAAATCAAAACATCGAACACATGGAGGAGGAACATGATAGGAATTAGAAAATTCTTGCTCGTTTCGGTGCATTGAGATGCCTTAGTTCAATTTTTAGAGGGGAAGACCACATAACATTGCCATTGGGTGAGGCACTAGATAACATAACCAATAAAATTTACAATTCCCAGGGAGCACTGTACAACATTAGCTCCTACAAGAATTCCCAGAGTAAATAATATTCCATTGGGCTGAGCTACAAATATGTAAAAAAATTAAAGATAACAAAAGACCAAATTGTTTCACTATTCTGGGACCCTAGCACTAGATTGGTTCCTCCCACCAGTCGACCACACATTTCTATAGATTGGTGCATAGAACCAAATATTAAAGCCAACTGGATGGATCACTGGTACATGTTCTTTGATGAAGACCGTCATGGGAATAGATACATCCGATTCTATTTCTTGAGGAAATTGTATGTCAAGTTTATCTTGGGTAAACATGTAAATTACGTTGATATTTTAGAGTTCGAGGGGGTAGGACATGGGATTCCCTAAGATAGGAAAGGAGAAAGGATTAATAAAAACTATGTGTTATGAATTCCATGCACAACAAACCCCCCTTTGTTATATCCTCTTCTAGGTCTTGTGATTGATGATAGACATGAGAAATTATTCCATTTAGCAGATACATTGCTTCGACATGGGAGTGATGTTGAGGGAAATGTAGGCCAAGGGGTTGGAAGATCTGATACTGGCCCATCTCGGGCTAGACCATAACACACAAAGAATCCACATAGGTCTCTAGACCCTACCAGATCTAGATATCACACTGAACAACAGAGGGCTCAGAGCGTCACGTCATGCCACATCATTCCACAACTTGTGGAAACATATGCTATGGTCCTTCCTCATAGTTTCATGATGATGAGTTACTCCAATATGTAATTCAAACTCATTCTTCACATAGTATATTATTTTTTATATCATAGTTTTCAATTGTTTCATAAATTATTTCTATTTTAATTATCTGACAATTACATGAACACATTTACAGCTAGTGTCCAATGACACCCCGCATTCCCATACTCCTCCCATTGATGCTAATGATATTGATGCAGTGGTCAATGATGCATGTTATTTTGGTTCTTCACAATTACTTGTAAGAAAATTGTTTTTTAATTAACATCATGATTACATATTTATAGTAGGGATTGGCCCATTTAACACATAGTAATCTTGATACAATATATTTTATGCAGGGTGAGCATGATGAGTGTTAGCGCCTGTGCTAAATTTTGGGGATTTCTACACATGCATCTTCACTAATCCCTTACAAAAGGAGGTACAAAATTCATGTTGTAGAGCGTGATGGTTTAAAGCACTAATCAACTTGACATTAACTACAAAACCTAGGATTTGAAATCAAACGATCTGTTGTAGCTCCCGCCACCCTACAACTTCAATGCCTTCCAAGCATGAGTCAACTGGATAAGACTACAACTTTGTTAGGATAGAATAGAGCACAAGTAAGAAATTGAAGTCCAAATGCAGGAGGAAAAGCAGGCATGTGACAGAGTGAAGGCACATAAAGAACGCCTCCCACGTATTGATGGATTCTAGCTGGAAATGTCTGAACCATTTTTGACATTGCCTTGCAAGAATTGGGAAAAATCTCTCATACAAACATCATCATGATCTATCTCAAAAAGTTCAAGAAAGTATTCAAAATCTTGTAAATGTTTCTTAGTTGTAAGGCCTTTCGATTCTCCATCAAACCTAGGGAGGTATTTATAGTGTTTTGCAGGAAAATCATGAAGGATTTGAGGGAACCAAAAAGGCATGTATCAACTTTGGGTATTGGGTGGAATGGAGCCTTCTAGAAAATACATGCTCTTGGAAACGACATCACAAGGCCCATCAGGATACCTCTTAATGTCTGGGGTCTCAAGTGGATGGTCTAGAATAAAATAATATGGAAAGGATGGAGAGATACTCTCTGTTTGTTGGGAAGGATATACGGGAGTGAACTTTTCACAAATCCCCAAGACAATTTGTCCCACGCATGTCCCATTAGTGGAGGAATCGTCCACCGTAGATCTTCCTTCGACAAGATCTGCACTGTTGCATGTTACCACCCTTTAACCCATTTCGAAGATCCAGGGACCAAGATTTCTAGGAGCATTTTGATTCAACGAAATCAATCTTTCCAGTTGATCTATCCTCTGTCAATCCTAACCCTTGAAGCCCGCATCCTCTTTAGCGTCATTCCACGAAAACTCAAAGGAAACTTGGATTATGCCTATGGTATTCACAAAAATCATTATGTCTGTCGATCTGGTTTGTCTCTAGATTGCCACCGTAGATGTGTCACCCTCTTTAACACAATGTGTTACCTTGCGACTGGGATTTTTCCTACATTTTTAGGCTATGATTGCTCCATATAAACATTTTCATCATGTTATGCAGAGCGAAAAATAGTACTAACACATACCTTCTGATAGGAAAATTTCTTAAACTGAAATACATTGATCCAGGTAGCCCCAAAGTATATGTACACATCGGAGTAAGTATGATCCAAAAAATATCTAGTGGATTTGGGTGTAGAAATGAATGTTATGTAACTAAAGATACCATGTTGAGATTGAACATTCAAAAATTACTAAGGCATACCACCATTTATTTACAATTAGCAGATATTTTCACAATCTTTTATTGAAAAAAAAAGGTCTTAGATGAAAACATCAGCTGGGGCATCTGAGACAAGTTGGCATATTGAAAAATTGAATGGGGAAGTATGGAAGTATGTAAAATAAAAAGTGGTTGTAGATCAAGGATTGATATTGCAAAATGAAGAATCCGTGGAAAAAATATTGACTGAAGAAATTTTCACTATATTTGAAGTTCCAAGAGAACTTCTCACTGATAGGGGAGCACAATTCACCTTAAATTTTTTTATAATATGTCCTAAAAAATAAAGGTAAACATAGATAATTAGCTATGGCCTTGACTGCTGCACAATGTTCATCTAATTTTCCATAAATATTGAGAGGAAGAATTATGACATGCCATGCTTTTATCCCAAATGTAGACTAGACTGTCATTTCCCCCACTTGTAAGTTGTTGGCCAGAAGGAGACCATGTCAATCCACAAACCTCATTGGTATTCCCTTTGTATGTTTGAACAATTTTCTCATGCATACGAACATCATGATTGATTATGATCCCGTCCAGTCCTCTAGTGGTGGGAATAGGACCATTCCAAGCAAGGTCACCAACACCTTCATGATGACCTTCGAAATATCTTAACTGTAATTTTATCCATGTCAAATTTAGAGATTTCCATAATTACCTTAGAGTGAGAAAACATTGGAAGAGATAAAAATGTTTAATTTCCCTTTTTATTAGATGCAGAGTCCCATAGCTATAAAATAGAATTATTCATCCCAACAGCAATTTGCCTCCCATAAGGTTCCCAACTAACACTGGTAATGGGACCCTCTTCATTATCTGTAATCAAAAGTCGGATATAGAGCTATTCAAAGCATCCCACAAGTATACAGTGTTTCCAAGGGCTACTGACAAAACATTGGTAGAACTCCAATCCGGTGTATTCAAGTAATAAGCATCCAACATGTCTAGTGCCTCCAGAGTTCTGTCTGCAAACTACAATCAACATGGATATGTTAAATTTATAGTCTAATAAAACATGACAAAGGAAAATGATTCTGAAATGGCCACATCCAGTGTACTAATGAAAAAAACCCTAAATACTATGTAGTTTATATGGTCCCCAAAGAGTATAAGTAAAGATAGGTAAATGTAAATGGTTTTACAAAACAAAACAGGACCAGGGCTTCGTTTGTGAAAGGGTAATTTTTTGTGCTGAGATAAGTCATGGAATCATTCTGTGGATATAATGTTTTAAGAAATTGGAATGGATGTGGTAGAAAATTCATCGTTGTAAGTGGAAAAGAAAAAAAGATTGTAAAACATTCATCCAAATGGGATAATGCTTCAATTACAAGCACTAGCCATTTCGCATAGAAATCCAAATAGGATAAGGGCTTAGTTAAATAACGAGTAAACATGAATGAAAGTCAGATCTGTTTATAGAATGTCAAATGAAAATGACTAGAAATGAAATATGAAATCGAAGATTTACCTGAGGAATATATCTGCGTGCTCTTTTGGCAACATGGAGATTAGCTTACACATATTGTTGTGAAACCTACGAAGCAGTCGATGATTTTCGTTTGAAAGAAAGAATTCTACAGTTGTTGTCTGCAACATCTACATTCTTAAATAAAAAAATTTCCATCTCATTCTTGTATGCTTTTTGGGAAGGGGAGGGGTAGGGGGTATGAGTATCCTCATTTTCCTTTTCTTTCCGTGTGACCATGAATCTAGCTACATCAAAATCCATGATTCCTCTTTCTGGAATGAATCTGTCACTCCGCCATAGAAAAAAACAATAAAACTAAGCTCTCAATCACAATTCCAACAGACCATCCCAAGAAAAAAATAGATCCATGGTTCCTCTTTCTGGAATGAATCTGTCGCTCTACCATAGAAAAAATAAATAAAACTGAGTTCTCAATCACAATTCCAGCAAACCATCCTAAGAGAAAAGGAGCTTCCAATAGGTATTAGTTTGATGATTAAGTTGTGACGGTGATATTCTCTACATAATATTAAAATCCTCATAAGCATGCTTAGTCGTAGATTCAATTCGTTGTACTAGAAACCCAAATCATGCACGTTTTCAGAATAGAAATCATCCCTAAAAAAACTAGGGTAAAATGAAAAAATCCATACTATGTAATAATTCATTCAAGAACCCTATTTCTATCGAGGAAAAAGACATTGCTTAGCTATGAAGAGTCTCTTGGAATCCATTGAATAGCAAGACAAGTCCATATCTCTTGGGAATCCTTAGCAAAATCACAAGAAAAAACACAATGTATGAAAAATAATCAATATACTTAAACTCGCAAAAAAAAAAAAATCAATTGTTCAAGGAGAATTTGAATTGTAAAAGCTTGATGTCTGGCTCTCCAAAATGTATATCCAGCGAGTATCAGAAGAGAGAAAAACAAATCAATTGTTCTAGCAGAATTTGAATTGTAAAAGCTTGATGTATGGCTCTATGAAATGTATATCTAACGAGTATCAAAATCCCCCTGGTAGCATCTTGTTGTTCTCTTTGCCCAAAAAAAAGCAATCTTTAAAAACACAAAAACCAGGTCAACTCATTGATGGCAAGATGAGGAAACAAACTACAAAGACACATTAAAACCTAGCTAGATATATCCCAACGATCATAAATCCAGCCAAGATATGGAATAAGTGTCTCTTGTTCCTAAACCATTCCCTTATTTGTGCTTAAGCGTTGACCCATTCAACAATTTTGACTTTATTAATTCTATGGTAATTTTCATAGGAATAAATTGTTCTTATGTTTACTAGGGGAATTGGAAACTAGGGACGGGCTGGTACTCGCATGACATGGGGTCCAAGGATCCAATCCTGCTACCACTATAAACCTAGGTGCAACCACAGTGCCCGAACCATGGCACATAGGTAAATTTGGGGGGGATTCAAACACGAGACCTTCCATTTACAAACAATTCCATTTACCACTTGCTCTACCCCCCCACGGGCCATAGGAATAAATTGTTATTATTGAATTATTTATTCAATTTTATTATTAAAATTTTATAAAATGTTAGTTTTTCATTTAAATACTAAAATTTTTAATATTAAATATTTTAAAATAATAATAAATATTTCTTTATTTGTGTAAGTTATTTTGTAATAGATTTATATGTTGGAAGGCTCCAAGGGTAGTTTAGTTGGTTGTAACATGTTCAATTCTCCCCAATTCAATTCAATAAAGTAAGTGGGGTAATTGAATTGTGGCGGTGTTGTTGTTGAGGGTACTATTGTTAGGTTGATTTTTGTGGTATATGTCCAAAGGGAGGTCCTCCCCAATATTAGTCACATTATTGGTTTGAGTCACTTTATTGTTTGGGTTAGGAATGGGTTGAGTAGGAATTCCATTGTAGCAGTGTTGTTGTTGTGGATACTATTGTTAAATTGGTTGTTGTGGTATATGTCCAAAGGGAACCCTCCCCAATATTATTGCCAAGGTGGGTTTTGGGATTGCTTAAGAGCCCATGACTACCTTTGTATGGGTCGATACCAACTTCAAGAGGGATAATAAATGTCAGCCAAAAATGAATTAGGAAATTGAGATGGGTCTTAAATTATTTTTGGTGGTCCTAGTTGTCATGACCATTTTTAATTGACAAATCAAATTTGTTATGTTTTCTGATTGGCCCCTTGGTATATTGCCTTTAACTTTGCAAATGAAGGATAGCTATGAGTTGCATGATCCTACTCACATATGCCACAATTTTGAGCTTGTTCAATGGGAAGTGTCTTAGGGACACTCAATTCGACCTTTGGTATAGAAAATTGATACTTGGCCAACTTTTCCTCACCACAATGTTTTTTTTCTTGCAGTGTATTCAACTAAGAACTCAAGGAGTTGTGTTGAAATATTGTAACTTTGAAGGATATGCTGAATGTATTTTACTATTGTACCCCAAGGGAGATGTTCGTTTTCCTCTGTACGGATGTTATTATTGTAATTGGTCATCATAGAGTCATGAGGTAAATCCTGCATTGTAAGTCGGGTCAATAGTACCCTAATGAATATAATATAAGGGTGTGCGCACGAAGATGGTTCCACTTTTTAGTTCCATTCTATAAATCAAAAACGCATGTATGAAAATGAAATCTATAACACATATGCATTATATATGGTTTGGTTAGGAAAACATGAGCCTAAAACTGAACCAAAGACTAGTTACACTCTATCACAAGTGCGATATATCGCACTTGCATTTTGTAAGAGTTACAAATCGTAAGTGTGATATATCGCACTTGTTGTATATCACAAGTGTGATTTGTAAAACTTAAAAAAGAAATAAATCAAAGGACCATGAGCTTTATTTTTTTATTTTACATTTTACACCGCAAAGAATGAAAGAAAGATATATCAGGAAGGAATTTTAGCTCGCACACGATTTAGAGGGCTCATTTTGAGGGAGGAGATCGACAAGGTGGAATGCAATGGAAGGTAAGAATTGCTTTGATTTTGGTTTTTCTTTGTTAATTTAATAATTTTTTAATTAAAACAAAGAATGAAATATTAATTTATTTTGTAGTTTCTAGTTTTTATATTAATAGATAACACTAATAATCAAACCACCAATAACCCAAACCCAAATCCAAACACCAAACACTTGGAGGAGGAACATGATAGGAATTCGAAAATTCTTGCTTGTTTTGGTGCATTGAGAAGTCTTAGTTCAATTTTTAGAGGGAGGGAGCACATAATACGGCCATTGGGCGAGGCACTAGATAACATAACCAATAAAATTTACAACTCCCATGGAGCACTGTGCAACATTATCTCCTACAAGGATTCCCAAATGTAATACTATTCCATTGGGCTGAGCTACAAATATGTAAAGAAATTAAAGATAACAAAAGACAACCTTTTTTCACTATTATGGGACCCTAGCACTGGATTGGTTCCTCCCACCAGTTGACCACACATTTCTATAGACTGGTCCATAGAACCAAATATTAAAGCCAACTGGATGGATCGCTGGTACATGGTCTTCGATGAAGTCCATCATGGGAATAGATACATCCCATTCTATTTACTGAGGAAATTGTATGCCAACTTTATCTTGGGTAAACATGTAAATTACTTTGATATTTTAGATTTCTACAGGGTATGACATGGGATGCCTCAAGATAGGCAAGGGACAAGGATTGGTACAAACCATGTGCGATGAACTCCATGCACACCAAACCCCCCTTCGTTATATCCTCTTGCAGGTCCCCGTGATTGATGAAATACATGAGGAATTATTCCATTTGGAAGATGCATTGCTTTGACATGGGACTAATGTCGAGGGCAGTGTAGGCCAAGGGGTTGGAAGATTTGAGGCTGGCCCATCTCAGGCTGGACCATCACACACATAATCCACATAAGTCTCGACACCCTATCAGATCTAGAGATCACACTGGACATGTAGAGGGTTCATAGTTTCACTTCATGCCACATCATTCCACGCCTTGTGGAAACATATGCTATGGGACTTCCTCATAGTTTTATGATGATGGGTTACTCCAATATGTAAGTCAAACTCGTTCTTCACATCGTCTATTATTTTTGATATCACAATTTTCAATTGTTTCATAAATTATTTCTATTTTAATTATCTGACAATTACGTGAACGCATTTACAGCTGGTGTCCAATGACAGCTCAAATTCCCATACTCCTCCCATTGATGCAGCAGTTAATGATGGATATGATTTTGGTTCTTCACAATTACTTGTAAGAAAATTGTTTTTAAATTAACATCATGATTTAAATATTTATAGTAGGGATTGGCACATTTGAAACATATTAATCCTGATACAATATATTTTATGCAGGGTGAGCATGATGAGTGTTATCACTTGTGCAAAATCTTAGGGATTTATGCACATGCATATGACCTTACTAAGTGCTAGATATGTTCTGAAGAAGCTTCCCCTGGTCAAAAATGAAGAAAGGATGGGAAAAATACTAAGTTTTGGTATTAGGGAGGAGGTAAATATGAAAATCTATGGGATTCTATAGATCACGTAGGTTTTGACGACCAGGATCAAAGCGTGATCTAGATCTACGATGGAAATAAATATCGCTACGTGAACCTGCGTGCGTTGTTTTGATTGGAGATAGTGAAATATTTTGGGAACATCAACGTATCTCCTCCATCCACGCATATTCAATGAGATTCAATAGTGCACATGCAAATCGCTATGGAAACTTGCACACTCAAAGTTAGAGAGGACCTGCGAGATGGGGAACATGTGTAAATGACATGTTCCCTCCCCATTGGATATCGTGCTCGAAGATTGGAGGTACAAGAGTTACGTTGTAGACTGAGATGGTTTAAAGGAATAATCAACTTGACATTAACTGTGTAACCTAGTATTTGAAATCAAATGGTCTGTTGTAGCTCTTGCCACCCTACAACTTCGACGTCTTCCAAGCATGAGTCAACTGGATACGACTGCAACTTTGTTGGGCCAAGATAGAGCACAAGGAAAAAACTAAAGTGTAAGCACAAGAAGAAAAGAAAGAATGTGACATGGTAAAGGTAGGTAAAGGAGGGCAAGGAAGCGCAGAACAAAGAAAGTTGTGATGAGGAAAGGTGCGACAAGGGAAAATAGGACCTAGATTCAATGGAAGATTGGTAAGTAGAAGAGTAAAGGATGGATAGGTACAAGTCAAGAAGACCTTAGGAGTTTGAGTTGGAGGAAGACCAAAGGATGCTTTTTGCAGCTAGTTATGACTTGTACAAATGGGATAAAAGATGTTTCTACGGCCATTATGGCTTGTAATACATGTATGAAAGACATTTTGTGGCTACTTATGACTGTAAGAACTTAGTTTAACTCAGTCGACACTGCACGGTCTTGTAAATATCTATAAATATGTGGAACACATTCTGTATAAGGGTTGTTGAATAGTTGGATGTTAAAAGGTTTAGAGAGAAGTCTGATAATATAGTAGTAGAAGGGTGTTGAGTCATGTATCTGCAAATGAGTGCACAGACCATTTTGTAAGAGTCATTATGCAGCTGAGTGCACAGATAGTAGAGTAGAATAGTTGATCCAGGTTGTGTGTGGATCAGTAGGAGTAGTAGGAGAAAACATAAAACAGAGAGCATGAGAGCAATAAGAGTTTGAGCTAAAAAGACATATCACAAAACAATCTGCAATTAGGTCACAAACTACAAGGTGCCATATATTTCTCATGCCAGATGAAGAGCACCTTGGTGGTTTTTACCCAAATGGGTTTCCTCGTTTTTCCTATGTTGATGAATATGAATGTTGAATGTTTTCTTATCTTGCATTGTTTATGGTTATTGCTTGAATGAATATCATGATATTGATAAAAGAAATGAATGAATGAATCACTTAAGAATTTTTAAAGCATTGCGCATTATTTCATGTTCATTTGCTATTAATTTGTAATTCTATCGCACCATTTTCATTTACTATTAAGGAATCATCTTCATCGTATAGTTGCACCAGTTGTTAAGTTGTTAAGGACAAGTTTGTGTCACACACCAACTATGTCACACTGTTGCGCCACTATCGAGTAGTAAAATACTCCATCCTTCAGACTCTGTTGAGCGCCTTGGTCACGTGCCAAGGGATTCTAATTCCTCTACGACTGTGGAAACATGGTTCTAGTAGTTACACATTAAGATATCTCATGCGATACTGGGCCTTCCTCGCAGGTGCTGCTGGTTGAGCTTGCTCCATCGGGCCGATGTATTTCAGTATTTCATTCGTTTAGTGGGTATGTTGAACCTGGGTCATGAGTGAGAGGAAAAGTAGGCCAACAAATGGTTCCATTGCCACCACGTGTAATCCTTTGAGTCGAGGGAAATGTTGTGACATCCGACGAAGGAGGAAATTGAGGATTGGATGGAGTGTAATACATTATTATTTGCATAAGAGGAGAGTGCAAGGTTGTAGTTGAGCGCAGAAAACTAGTTAGAGCGATACATGTACACTGGTATTCATGAAATATTCTTTGTAGATTTTCCTATTGTCTTCCATGAGTGATTGTCAAGATTGATGACTCGAAAGACAAATTTCCAGAGAAGAGAAGCAGTTGAGTGGAGTGCGCAGCTGATTCATGAAATAACCTGTGTCGGTAACCCCATCTCCATACTATGTAAAAATTAGGGTAAAATGAAAATATCCATACTATGTAACCATTCATTGAAGCAGCATATTTCTGTAGAGGACAAACACATTGCTTCATTGTGAGGAGCCTCTTGGAATACATTGAATAGCAAGACGAGTCCATATCTCTTGGGACTCCTTAACAAAATCACACGACAAAACATAATGTATGAGAAACAATCAATATACTTAAACTTGCCAAAAAAAATCAATTGTTCTAGCAGAATTTGAATTGTAAAAGCTTGATGTCTGGCTCTCCCAAAGTTCTCTTTGACAAGATAAAATCAATCTCTAAAACCACACAATCCATGTCAACTCATTAATGGCAAGATGAGGAAAGAAACTGTGAAGACACATTAAATACCTAACTAGCTTTAGCCCAACGGTCATAAAGCCAACCGAGATATGGATTAAGTGTTTCTTGTTCCTAAACCATTCCCTTATTTGTGCTTAAGCATTGACCATTCCCTTATTTGTTCTTAAGCGTTGACCCGTTCATCAAATTTGAATTTATTAATGCTATGGCAATTTTCATAGGAATAATTTGTTATTATTGAATTATTTATTCAATTTTATTATTAAAATTTTATAAAATGTTAGTTTTTCATTTATATATTAAAATTTTTAATATTAAATATTTTAAAATAATAATAAATATTTCTTTATTTGTGTAAGTTATTTTTTAATAGATTTATATGTTGGAAGGATCCAAGGGTAGTTTAGTTGGTTGGAATGTGTTCAATTCTCACCAATTCAATTCAATAAAGTAAGTCGGGTAATCGAATTATGGCAGTGTTGTTGTTGAGGGTACTATTTGTTGATGTAATTGTAACTTCAGAATGTATTCACTTGTATATCTTATGTATTGTATGATGATGTTTATTCCGGGAAGTGTTTGTAATGTAATTGAGTCATGTCATGCCCCCAATGTTCTGATCAGGAGTTTCTATAATGTAAACAAGTCATGTCAAGTCATTGTGGGTAACCCTCCTATTGTTCAAGGGTTAAAGTCCCTGTAGTTGCGAGGACCTAGGGTTATTAGAATCTCCTAGTGAAGTCAGCCCTAGTGAGTTATTTTCAAGTTTGGAATTAGTATAAATAGAGAGTGAGTCTCTCTATTTATCACACACTCACTCACACTCAGTTGTAGCGCATAGTTGAGGGAGAAGAAGACACTGGGCTAAGAAGAAAGAGGTTAGTGCTGTCGGGAGATCTTCTTACTGTTTTGGGGTTTTACTTTCGGTCCTGATTCTATCTGTGAGGAATTTGTGGGGTTTTCTCCATATATGGTTTCCCCATCTAAAAAAAAGTGTTTATTTCTCTTATGTTTGATTGTTGTGCTTTTTATTCTCTCAGTTAAATATCCTAATATAATGCTAGCTTGAATGATAAAAATCTAACACAGTAACAAAGCTAACCTAAGAAGAAGACATTGTGCAGCTGCAGAAACTAGGGATTCCTACTTTTTGGATCTCTCTCCATAGATTTTCAGCAAAAGAAGGTTGGGATGACTCTCCTCCCTAGGGTTCATTTTTCAGTCGAAGCAGAATCTGATTCTGAGCATTTTCAGTTTTTGACCCAACACTACTACGAAAAATTAGGGCTTTCCACATAAGTGGAATTTTTTAGTGATCACAGGCCTGGATTGATCTCCTCCTCAAAATTGAAGTTTAGAGATCAAGATGAAATCATTTGGTTGGACAGAACCCCAGGAAATTCAAACCCTAATTTGCTCCTGAACCAACGCTGCAGAAATTCAACTTCATATCCAGATCCGACATCTTGACCTGGTAAGATCTAAATCTTTTGTATTTCCATTTGAGGTTCTCAGTTAAGATGTCTCATCATACCAAGCTTGATGAAAATATTGAGGGAGCTGATAACTTCCGAGCCTAGAAGTATAGGATCTCCCTGGTCCTGGAAGAAAATGAGTTGGACTCCTACATCAATGACGAGGTTCCAGTTCCAGAGGAAGAAGAGGCTAAGGCCTTACATAAGAAGAAGTTGGTTATGGCTAAGATGATTATTGCTGATTCAATCAAGGATCACCTCATACCATAGATGTCCTACCTAAGGCACCTAAATCCATGTTTGATGCCCTAACCAAATTGTTGGAAGGGAAGAACAGAAACCAAAATATGACTTTGAGGAACCAGTTGAAGAATATAAATATCGAGAATGAGGAGACCATACAGTCATACTTTACAAGGGTATCCTAGATCAAAGAATAGCTTGAAGCAGTAGATGAAGAAGTGGAGAATGCAGAAATTGTGATGAAAACCTTGTATGGTCCCCCTAGATCATGGGATTCTTTCATCCAAGGAATCTATGCTAGAAAGAAGCTAATCAAGTTCAGTAGACTGTGGGAAGAATGCTCACAAGAAGAAGCCCAAATAGTAGCTCAAGAAGAAAATATGGGAAATGAAGATCATGCTCTCACAGTACACTCCAAGAAAGAAAAAGGGGAAAATCATCATCACCAAGGTAATCATCCTCGTCAGAAAGATAATTTTGTAAAAAAAAACAAGGATCCATCCAAACTCAGATGCTATACATGTGATGAAAGAGGAAACTTTGCTAGAAATTGTCCCATGAATAAGAATGGATCTAAGAAGAAGAAGAACTCCGAAAGAAGACATCATGCTCACATTGCTGAGGATGATGATCCTCCCAGAAAGAGAGTAAAAGAAGAATGTGAAGACTCTTCAAGTGATGAAGAATATGTTCTGATCTTCGTTCTCACAGGAACTGTCACACATGGAAGCAAATATTGGCTTATTGACAGTTGGGCTTCCAAACACATGAAAAGATTCAAGGAATCCTTTGAGAAACTATCCAAACATAATTCACCCCATAAGGTGAAACTTGGGGATGACTACCAATATCCCATTAAAGGTAGTGGTGAATCCTCCTACAAGCTAGACTCTGGAAAGTATATGAAAATGAAGGATGTCTTGTTTGTACCAAGACTAAAGAAGAATCTTCTCTCCATATCGGAACTGGAGGCAAAAGGAATGAGGTTTTCATTTGTAGATGGCCAAGTGCTCATGTGGCCAAGAGGAAAGAATATTGACGATGCAATAGTAATTGGAGAAAAAGAAGGAGGATTATACAAATTGAAGGGCCATCCAGAGCAAGCTTTGGTCCATGACACAGTAGAGCCAAATGAACTTTGGCATAGAAGGATTGCACATGTACATTACAGAGCACTACCACTTGCAAGTAAGTATATTGAAGGTCTTCTAGAAATTCAGGAAAAACATGATGGAGTATGCAAAGGATGTGCTAAAGGAAAGAACACGAAGAAAGCATTTCCAAGTAGCGAGTGCAAAGAAAAAGGAATATTGGAAATTATTCACTACGATGTATGCAGGCCAATGTCATCCATTTCTTTAAGGGGGTATGTATACTATGTTTCTTCTATTGATGATTTTTCTAGAAATACATGGATATACTTTATGAAGAACAAAGATGAAGTATTCAGCGAATTCAAGGAATTCAAACCCTTGATCGAGAACCACACTAAAAACAAGATCAAGACCTTTCGATCAAATAATGGCAGAGAATTCACATCAAATGAATTCAAAGAGTTATGCAAATATTCAGGGATTAATAGGGAGTTATCCACTCCATATAATCCACAACAGAATGAGGTTGCAGAAAGAAAGAATAGAAGTATCATGGAAGCTGCAAGAGAAATGCTTCATGATCGAGATCTTCCCATGCATCTATGGGAAGAAGCTTCTAGAACAATGCTGTATGTACAGAACTGTACTCCACACAGAGTACTTGACAACAAGACACCTAAAGAAGTATTTTCCAGCAAGAAAATAGAAGTCGGCTATCTCAAAATATTTGGTTGTCTAGTATACATACAAATTCCGAAAGAAAAGAGGGCAAAGTTATATCCTTCAGGAAAGAAGGGTATATTTGTGGGATAATCGGAAAGCTCTAAGGCTTACAGAATATACTTCCCAGGATTCAAGAAGATTGACATCAGCAAGGACATAACATTTGATAAAGACTCAACTTACAAAAAATCGAGGAAGAGACCTACTAAAGATCCTGAAGAAACAGAAGCACCCATAATTCATGACACAACCATGAATGAATAAATTCAAGAAGAAGATCAAGAATTAGAAGAACCTCGAGAACATGTAGATCCACCTCAGGAGAAGAATCCTCACAAGAGGAAACCTACTTGGGTATGAGAAGCTATCCAAGGTGCAGAAAGATCTGGGGCTCCATAAGAGAATCACAGAGAAAGAAAGAGGACCATGTCTTGCTCCGGGTATGCAGCCTTATTATGTGATTTCGTTGATAAATAACCTTCCAACTATGAAGAAGTGGTAGAAAGGAAAGAATGGAAGGATTCTATGATCGAAGAGTATCAATCAATCATGAATAATGATGTTTGGGATGTTGTCGCAAGACTAGAAGGGAAGTCTGTTGTAACTTCCAAATGGATCTACAAGATCAAACATGTTGTAGATGGCAGCATAGAGATATATAAAGAAAGATTCATGGCTCATGGCTTCTCATAGGAAGAAGGAATAGATTATCAAGAAACTTTTGCACCTGTAGACAGATACACTTTTATCATATCAATACTTGCTCTAGCTGCAGTGATGAAATGGAAGATACACCAAATGGATGTCAAGACTGCTTTCTTGAATGGAGTAGTGGAAGAAGAAGTGTATGTAGATCAGCCACTCAGTTTTGAGACACCTGACAGGGATTCTCATGTGTGTATATTGAAGAAAGCCTTGTATGGTTTGAAACAGGCACCCAGGACATGGTATGGTAGAATTGATGGCTTTCTATCTAGTTTGGGCTTTACCAAAAGTAAAGCAGATTCCAACCTTTACCACAAGGTTGAAGATGGTAACCCAATGATACTCCTACTGTATGTAGATGATCTATTTGTAATAGGTATGGATGGGTTGATTGCTGATACGAAAAGGAAGCTTGTTGCCGAGTTCGAAATGAAGGACTTGGGTATGATGCACTATTTTATAGGCATGGAGGTGTGGCAGAATGCATATTGAATCTCCCTTGAAAAAGGGAAGTATGCAGTAGAGATCCTAAAGAGATTTAGGATAATGGAATGCAAGGCCATGACCACACCTATGGAATTGAACCTAAAGCTATTCAGTGATGTTTCATCAGAAGTGGTTGATGCTACAATGTATCGTCAGATGATTGGGTCATTGATGTACCTGACAAACACGAGACCAAATATTTGCTTTGCTGTGAACACCTTGAGCCAGTTCCTGATAGATCTGAGATCAAGTATCAAGTATCACTATATCAGGGATATGGTGCAGAAAGGAGTAGTGAAGATCCAATATGTTGCAACGAACGAATAGATAGATGATGTGCTAACTAAGCCATTAGCTAGAGTGAAGTTTGAGTACTTCGGGGAGAATCTTGGTGTTCTCTAGATAGAGATTCCTTCTAAGGGGAGGTGATGAGTCCATGAGCCATTCTGACATGGTGAGAGGATTGGTTCCTTCCATGGTCAAATGTAAGGGCTGAGCCATTCTGTCATGATGAGACGATTGGTTCCTCGCATGTCTGACATAAGTGCTAATCCATTCTGATGTGACTATAGGATTGGTTCCTACATGATCAGATATAAGTGATGAATGCCATTCTTGGAATGGAGGCACCTAGTCAATTACTAGGAATACTCAGTCTGGGACTGAGGGAAATTTTGATGTGATTCTAGGATTGGTTCCTACATGATCAGATATAAGTGCAGAGCCATTCTGATGTGACTGTAGGATTGGTTCCTACATGATCAGATATAAGTGTGGATCCCTTCTGACATGCTATATTGGTTCCTCACATGGTCATATGTAAGTGCAGAGTCCTTTCGAAATGTAGTTAGGATTGGTTCCTCGCATGGTTGAATGTAAGTGTTGGGCCTTTCTGACATACATAATTGGATTGGTTCCTCTCATGGTCAGATGTGAGTGCTGGGCCTTTCTAACATAGATGATTGGATTGGTTCCTCTCATGGTCAGATGTGAGTGTTGGGTGTGCCTTTCTGACATGGTGTTGGATTTGTTCCTCTCATGGTCAGATGTAAGTGTTGGGTGGGCCATTCTGACTTAGGGTAAGATATAAGTGCCGAAAAAGACCTACATGGAGGCTAGGCCTACAACCAGCTTGAAAAAGGGTTGGCTCTGTAGCGCTTTTTGTGACGAGAAGAATCAAGAGATAGCACCTGTGATGATGATCCAGCAGAGATGTTCCAGAACTAGAGATTATCCAGATAAAGTCATGATCCAGATCCATTAATGATGATCTAGATCCAGTGATGATCCAGATCTAGTGATGATGATCCAAATCCAGTGATGATTCAGATCCAGTGATGATGATCCAAATCGAGTAATGATCCAGATCCAGATGAAGATGACTTGAATATGACAAGGACTTGATGATGATCCAGATGATACAAAGAAGAAGACTTGTGCTGATAAATTGTGTCGAGAGAATACCTTCCAAGTTAAGAGGGAGTGTTGATGTAATTGTAACTTCAGAATGTATTCACTTGTATATCTTATGTATTGTACCCCAATGTTAATTCCAAGAAGTGTTTTTAATGTAATTGAGTCATGTCATGCACCAATGTTTTGATCGGGAGTTTCTATAATGTAAACAAGTCGTGTCAAGTCATTGTGGGTAACCCTCCTATTGTTAAAGCGTTAAAGTCCCCGCAAGTGCAAGGCCCCAGGGTTATTAGACTCTCCTAGTGAAGTTGGCCCTAGTGAGTTACTGTCAACTCGAGAATTAGTTTAAATAGAGAGTGAGCTTCTCTATTTATCACACACTCACTCACACTCAATTGTAGCGCATAGCTAAGGGAGAAGAAGTTGTTGGGGATAGAAAGAAAGAGACTACTGCTGTCGAGAGGTCATCTTACTGTTTTGGGGTTTTACTTTTGGTGCCGATTCTATCTCTGAGGAAGTTGTGGGATTTTATCCATTTATGGTTTCCCCGAGGAAAAACACTGTGTTCATTGTCTCTTGTGTTTGATTGTTGTGCTTGTTATTCTCTTAGCTAAATATACTAATATAACGCTAGCTTGAATGATAAAAATATAACACTATTGTTAGGTTGATTGTTGTGATATATGTCCAAAGGGAGGTCCTCCCCAATATTAGTCACATTATTGGTTTGTCACTTTATTTTTTGGGTTAGGAATGGGTTGAGTAAGGAATTCCATTTTGGCAGTGTTGTTGTTGCGGGTACTATTTTTAGGTTGTTTGTTGTGGTATATGTCAAAAGCGAGGCCCTGCTCAATATTATTGCCAAGGTGGGTTTTGTGATTGCTTAAGAGCCCATGCCCACCATGGTATGGGTGGATACCAACTTCAAGGGGAATAATAAATGTTAGCCAAAAATGAATTAGGGAATTGATATGGGTCTTAAATCATATTTGGTGGCCATAGTTGTCATGACCATTTTTAATTGACAAATCAAATTTGTTATGTTTCCTTATTAGCCCCTTGCTATATTTCTTTTAACTTTGCAAATGAAGGATAGCTATGAGTTGCATGATCCTACTCACATATGCCACAATTTTGACCTTGTTCAATAGGCAGTGTCTTAGGGATGCTCAATTCGACATTTAGTAAAGAAATATGATACTTGGCAACTCTGCCTCACCAAAACATTTTTTTATTGCAGTGTATTCAACGAAGAACTCAATGAGTTGTGTTGAAATATTGTAACTTCAAAGGATATGCTAAATGTATTTTACTAATGTACCCCAAGGGAGATGTTATATTCCTATGTGGGGATGTTATTATTGTAATTGGTCATCATAGAGTCGTGAGGTAAATCCTCCATTGTAAGTCCAGTCAATAGTACCCTAATGAATATAATAAAAGCGTGTGTGCACGAAGATGGTTCCACCTTTTAGTTCCATTCTATAAATCCAAAATGCATGTATGAAAATGAAATCTATAATGCATATGCATTATAGATGGTTTGGTTCAGAAAACCTGAGCCTAAAACCAAAGCAAAGGCTAGTTGCACTATATCGCACGTGTGATATATCGCACTTGCATTTTGTAAGAGTTAAAAATTGCAAGTGTAATATATCGCACTTGTGATATATTGCACTTGCGGTATATCCCAAATGTCATTTGTAAACCTAAAAAACGAAATAAGAAAAAGGCCTGTGAGCTTTATTTTTTTATTTTACATTTTACGCTCCAGAGAACGAAAGGAGATATATCAGAAAGAGATTTTAGCTCGCAAGAAATTTGGAGGGTGCATTTTGAGGGAGTAGATTGACAAGGTGGAATGCAATGGAAGGTAAAAATTGCTTTGATTTTTGTTTTTCTTTGATAATTTAATAAATTTTTAATTAAAAGAAAGAACGAAATATTAATTCATTTTGTAATTTTTTGTTTTTATATTAATAGATAACACTAATAATCAAACCAACAATAACCCAAACCCAAATCAAAATATCGAACACATGGAGGAGAAACATGATAGGAATTCGAAAATTCTTGCTCGTTTGGGTGCATTGAGATGCCTTAGTTCAATTTTGAGAGGGGAAGACCACATAAGATAGCCATTGGGTAAGGCACTAGATAACATAACCAATATAGTTTACAATGCCCAGGGAGCACTGTACAACATTAGCTCCTACAAGGATTCGCAAAGGAAATACTATTCCATTGGGCTGAGCTACAAATATGTAAAGAAATTAAAGATAACAAAAGACCAACTTTTTTCACTGTTATGACACCCTAGCACTGGATTGATTCCTCCCACCAGTCAACCACACATTTCTATAGACTGGTGCATAGAACCAAATATTAAATCCAACTGGACGGATCGCTGGTACATGGTTTTCGATGAAGACCGTCATGGGAATAGATACATCCCATTCTATTTCCTAAGGAAATTGCGTGCCAATTTTAGCTTGGGTAAACATGTAAATTACTTTGATATTTTAGAGTTCCACGGGGTAGGACATGGGATTCCCTAAGATAGGAAAGGGGCGAAGACTGATACAAATCATGTGCAATGAACTCCATGTACCCCAAAACCCCCTTGGTTATATCCTCTTGCAGGTCTCGTGATTGATGACACACATGAGGCATTATTCCATTTGGAAGATACATTGTTTCGACATGGGACTGATGTTGAGGAAAATATAGGCCAAGCGTTTGGAAGTTCTAATACTGGCCCATCTCGGGTTGGACTATCACACGCAAACAATGCACTTAGATCTCCAGACCTTACTAGATCTAGAGATGACACTGGACATGCAGAGGGTTCACCATGTCACGCCATGCCACATCATTCCACAACTTGTGGAAACATATGCTATGGGCCTTCCTCATAGTTTCGTTATGAGGGGTTACTCCAATATGTAATTCAAACTCGTTCTTCACACAGTCTATTATTTTTTATATCACAATTTTCAATTGTTTCATAAATTATTTCTATTTTAGTTATCAGACAATTACGTGAGCACATTTACATCCAGTGTCCAATGACACCCCAAATTCCCATACTCCTCCCATTGATGCTAATGATATTGATGCAGCGATCAATGCTACATATGATTTTGGTTCTTCACAATTACTTGTAAGAAAAAAAAATTTAATTAACATCATGATTTAGATATTTATAGTAGGAATTGGAACATTTAATACATAGTAATCTTGATACAATATATTTTATGCAGAGTGAGCATGATGAGTATTAGCGCCTGTGCTAAATTTTGGGGATTTTTGCACATGCATCCTCATGAATCCCCTACAAAAGGATAGACCAATGAAGATAATGGGTAGAGTCAAAAAAATTTACTTTATATGACCTTAGTGAGTGTTGGACAAGTTCTGAAGAAGCTTCCCCTGGTCTAAAATGAAGAAAGCATTTGAAAAATCATAAGGTTTTGCATTAGCGAGGAGGTAAATATGAACCTGCATGCTGTTTAGACTTTGGAGAGAGAGAAATATGGTGGGCCCGCAAGTGCTGCCATGATAAAACACAGGGGAATATCAAAGTATCTCCTCCATTCATGCATATTCGATAAGATCCAACAATGTAGACGCAAATCGCTATGGAAACTTGTACACTCAAAGTCAGAGAGGGCCAACACGATGGGGAATGTGCGTAAATGACATGTCCCCTCTCCATTGGATATCGTGGTAAAATATTGGAGGTAAAAAATTCACCTTATAGAGCACGATGGTTTAAAGGGATAATCAACTTGACACTAACTACGTAACCTAGCATTTGAAATCAAACAGTCTGTTGCAGCTCCCACCACCCTACAACTTCAACGTATTCCAAGCATGAGTCAGCTGGATAAGACTGCAACTTTATTGGGCCTGGATAGAGCACAAGGAAGAAATTGAAGTCCAAGCACAAGAGGAAAAGAAGGCATGCGACTGAGTGAAAGCACGTAGAGAACGCCTCCCACGTATTGATGGATTCTGGCTGCAAATGTCTAAACCATTTTTTGACACTGCCTTGTAAGAATTGGGAAAAATATCTGATACAAACATCGTCATGATCTATCTCAAAAAGGTCAAGAAATTATTCAAAAGCTTCTAAATGTTTCTCAACTATCAGGCCTTCCAATTCTCCATCAAACCTAGGGAGGTATTTATAGTGTTTTGCAAGGAAATCATGAAGGATCTGAGGCCACCAGAAAGGCATGTATCGACTTTGGGTATTGGGTGCAACGAATCCTTGTGGAAAAGACATCCTCTTGGAAATGACATCACGAGGCCCATCATCCTACCTCTTAATGTCTGGGGTCTCAGGTGGAGGGTCTAGAATAAAATCATATGGACAGGACGAAGAGATACTCTTCGTTTGTTGGGAAGGATATACAGGAGTGAACTCATGACTTTTCTTGGGTTGAAATAAGCCATGATATATTATTCTAACAAAATTAGGAAAAAATAAATAGATATTTACATGAAAATCCAAGACATTATAGAAAAAAATAAATCTTAAGTATCTCATCTTTTCCTCAAGCCTACCCATGCCTTTACGGTGAATTCATGCACGTTGCAGAACCTGCCAATTCCTTTTAGAAACTTAAATTTTAATACCACTTTTGTTCACCACCGACAGTCTGGTCTAGGGCACTATCATCCATAGCTTTAGGAGGATTCGAAACCTCCTCCTCGTATCGGTCCTTTCGGCCTCCGATCTCCCAAGTGCAGTAATATTCTAGAAATTTTAACATGGAGTTGCTAGGGAAAATGATGCAACCTTCTATACACGTAGGGGTCTCTGTTTTCCCACATAAACCATGTATCTCTTTAAATATTTGTCCTTCTTTCGAGGGATGATTTTCAATTTCGTCCCTAACAACAGTGCCAGCTTGTTAGCACCTAGAATTGCACCTAAGGTTGTGGGAAGGCTGACCCTCAGGTAACAACAGATCTGCTTTGGGAAAGGGAGTTGTCTTCCCCATTTCCAAAGAGGGATCTCTCACAAATACATAGAAAGGCCAGATTATATTGACATGGAATAGGTTTTCGGAGGTTAGTGGTGGAAACAATGTATGATATATTGGGCATGGCATCATGATTCTCAAGAAATGCAGAGCAGTCGAAACAAATAATGTCCGCCAGAGCAAGATAGCACTTCGGTCACGATCAATATGTTAGGGTCTAGTGATAAATGAGGAATGATGACAACTCATCGACATGGAGCATTACGAGGATGAATTCCATGCCGAATTTGGAAGAAATGTTTGGTGGGAATCCAAAACAACGGCCAGTGCATGGGGACATTAATTCTAAATTGTTATACACTATGTCAAGGATGCGAAGAAAACATAATGTAAGGAGGAAATAAGAAGTGCATTCATGTAAAAGAATAGAAGCACATACTGCAACTAGTTAATACACAGGAATTCTTACATCCAAAGGATGGAATCTGGCTCTATTTCTTGTATTAAAGGTGGGTCAAATTACATAAGAACCAAAAATGTCTCAAATCTGACAAAAACCAACAACCCTTTCTCTCTTAGCAGGAATTCTTCTTATAGTGCTTTTAGGACCCCGAGACTAAACTCGAAACAGGGAGAGAAGCTAGTTACAATCATGATCAAAACTCTAACAAACTAGAACATGGAATCTCCACCACAGTTTCTATATATTAAAAAAAATGTTATGGAGAAAAAACACATGATTATATTATTAGAAGCACAACATCTTTGGCCTCAAGTTCATTTGTCTTGAAAACGATGGCTCTGGACATCCCTTTGTGGTGCGTCGTGGACTTGGATTAGACCATTTTCCTTCTTGTTGGTTCTGCAATGTTTCCCTTTCTTTTCGGGCATATTTTTGTTCATTTTGTGCTCAAAGGAACCTTTCTACATGGGATTATAGCTGGAAAGAAGGTTTTTGTTCCTTTAGTGCTCAGCCTTCCTCCTCTCCCACCTATCTTCTGGTAACATTGTTATTCGAGGGGATTTGAAGAAGGGTCGCACTGCTTATGACAGTGACAAGTCCTTAAGGAGGTTTTATGTTCTTGTGTTTCTTTCCTCCTATGAGGAGGATCCTTGTGCAGGTCACACGGTGCAACACATTTTCAACTTCATCACCACCCTAGATAAAGTTTGCACGTGGAAATCACAAAGGCGGTGATGACGACTTTGGACCCCTTCTCCTCTTATATGAGCATCCTCTCCAAAGGGTCTCTTCTAACAATGGTCACCATGTGCTGATATTATGGAGACTACGATCCTGTCTAGAGGCTTTGGAGGGATGCTCATTGGACAGGAAATTCCAAGAATAGTTCCTGCCAGAGTGTGGCCTTCTATTAAGACAGTAATTCCCTCACCAGCCTCAGGAGGTCCATATAATGTGATGAACATCCTTTCCATGACCTTGCTAGCACTGGAAGGTTTTTCTAATACAATGAACATCCTTACCCCAATGGTTGGAGCATCAGGGTAGGGATATTGTGGCATCTGATGAAGGAGGAAATCAAGGATTGGCTGGAGTCTAAGACGTTAGTATTTGCACAAGAGGAGAGTGCAAGGTCATAGTTGAGCAAAAAAAACTGGTTAGAGTGATACCTGTACATTGGTATTCATGAAATATTCTTTGTAGAGTTTCCTATTGTGTTCGATGAGTGGTTGTCAATATTGGAAACTCGAAAGACAAATTTCCAGAGAAGAGAAATGGTCGAGTGGACTGCTCAGCTGATTCATGAAATAACCTGTGTAAGTAACCCCATCTCCATACTATGTAAAAATTAGGATAAAATGAAAATATCCATACTATGTAACCATTAATTGAAGCACCCTGTTTCTGTAGAGGACAAAGACATTTCTTCACTGTGAGGAGCCTCTTGGAATCCATTGAATAGCAAGACGAGTCCATATCTTTTGGGACTCCTATCAATATCACACGACAAAACACAATTTATGAGAAACAATCAATATACTTAAACTCACAAAAAAAAATTCAATTGTTCCAGCAGAATTTCAATTGTAAAATCTTGATGTCTGGCTCTCCCAAAGTTCTCTTTTCCCATAGCAAAGCAATCTCTAAACCCACACAAACCAGGTCAACTCATTAATGGCAAGATGAGGAAAGAAACATCGAAGACACATTAAATACCTAACTAGCTTTAGCCCAGCGGTCATAAAGCCAACCGAGATATGGATTAAGTGTTTCTTGTTCCTAAACCATTCCCTTATTTGTGCTTAAGCGTTGACCATTCCCTTATTTGTTCTTAAGCATTGACCCGTTCAGAAAATTTGACTTTATTAATGCTATGGAAATTTTCATAGGAATAATTTGTTATTATTGAATTATTTATTCAATTTTATTATTAAAATTTTATAAAATGTTAGTTTTTCATTTATATATTAAAATTTTTAATATTAAATATTTTAAAATAATAATAAATATTTATTTATTTGTGTAAGTTATTTTGTAATAGATTATATGTTGGAAGGCTCCAAGGGTAGTTTAGTTGGCTGGAATGTGTTCAATTCTCACCAATTCAATTCAATAAAGTAAGTGGGGTAAACAAATTGTGGCATTGTTGTTGTTGAGGGTACTATTTGTTGATGTAATTGTAACTTTAGAATGTATTCGCTTGTATATCTTATGTATTGTACCCCGATGTTTATTCCAGGAAGTGTTTGTAATGTAATTGAGTTATCTCACACCCCGATGTTTCGACCGAGAGTTTCTATAATGTCAACAAGTCATGTCAAGTCATTGTGGGTAACCCTCCAATTGTTCAAGGGTTAAAGTCCCCACAATTGTGGGGCCCTTCGGTTATTAGAATCTCCTAGTGAAGTCGGCCCTAGTGAGTTATTGTGAAGTCTGGAATTAGTATAAATAGAGAGTGAGCCTCTCTATTTATCACACACTCACTCACACTTAGTTGTAGCGCATAGTTGAGGGAGAAGAAGTTGTTGGGGCTAGAAAGAAAGAGACTACTATTGTCAAGAGATCATATTACTGTTTTGGGGTTTTACTTCTGGTGTTGATTCTATCTCTAAGGAAGTTGCGGGGTTTTCTCAATTTATCGTTTCCCCGAGGAAAAAAACTGTGTTCATTTTCTCTTGTGTTTGATTGTTGTGCTTGTTATTCTCTCAATTAAATATCCTAATATAATGCTAGCTTAAATGATAAAAATCTAACATGGTATCAAAGCTAACCTGAGAAGAAGACACTATGTAGCTGTGGAAACTAGGGCTTCCTACTTTTTGGATCTCTCTCCACATATTTTCACCAAAAGAGGGTTGGGATGACTCTCCTCTCTAGGGCACATCTTTCGGTTGAAGCAGAATCTGATTCTAAGCAGTTTCAGGTTTTGACCCGACACTGCTACCAGAAATTAGGGCTTTCCACAGAAGTGAAATTTTTGAGTGAGCCTGGGCCTGGATTGATCTCCTTGTCAAAATCGAAGTTTAGAGATCAAGATCAAAGTATTTGGTTGGACATAACTCTGGTAAATTCAAACCCCAATCTGATTTTGAACCAGCACTGCAGAAATTTAGCTTCAGATCCAGATCCAACATCTTGACCTCATAACATTTAAATCTTTTGTATTTCCATTTGAGGTTCTCAGTTAAGATGTCTCATCATACCAAGCTTGATGAAAATCTTGAGGGAGCTGATAACTTTCCAGCCTCGAAGTATAGGATCTCCCTGGTCCTGGAAGAAAATGAGTTGGACTCCTACATCAATGAGGAGGTTTCAGTTCCAGAGGAAGATGAGGCTAAGGCCTTACACACGAAAAAGTTGGTGATGGCTAAGAGGATTATTGTTGATTCAATCAAGGATCACCTCATACCATAGATGTCCTCCCTAAAGACACCTAAAGCCATGTTTGATGCCCTAACCAAACTATTTGAAGGGAAGAACATAAACCGGAAGATGACTTTGAGGAACCAGTTGAATAATGTAAAGATCTAGAATGAGGAGACCATACAGTCATACTTTACAAGGGTCTCCTAGATCAAAGAAGAACTTGAAGAAGTAGATGAAGAAGTGGAGAATGCAGAAATTGTGATGAAAACCTTGAATGGTCTCCCTATATCATTTGATTCTTTCATCCAAGGAATCTATGCTAGAAAGAAGCTAATCAAGTTCAGTAGACTGTGGGAAGAATTCTCACAAGAAGAAGCTCGAATAGTAGCTCGAGAAGAAAAGATGGGAAATGAACATCAATCTCTCACAGTACACTCCAATAAAAGTAGAAGGGAAAATCATCATCACCAAGGTAAGCATCCTCATCAGAAAGATAATTTTGTAAAAAGAAACAAGGATCCATCCAAACTCATATGCTATACATGTGATGAAAGAGGACACTTTGCTAGAAATTGTCCCATGAATAAGAATGGATCTAAGAATAAGAAGAACTCCAAAAGAAGACATCATGCTCACACTGTTGAGCATGATGATCCTCCAAGAAAGAGAGTAAAACAACAAAGTGAAGGCTCTTCAAGTGATGAATAGTATGTTCTAATCTCCGCTCTCATGGGAACTGTCACACATGGAAGCGAAGATTGGATTATTGACAATTGGGATTCCAAACACATGACAGGATTGAAGGAATCCTTTGAGAAACTATCCAAACATAATTCACCCCATAAGGTGAAACTTGGGGATGACTACCAATATCCCATTAAAGGTAGTGGTGAATCCTCCTACAAGCTAGACTCTGGAAAGTCTATGAAAATGAAGGATGTCTTGTTTGTACCAGGACTAAAGAAGAATCTTCTCTCCATATCGGCACTGGATGCAAAAGGAATGAGGGTTTCATTTGTATATGGTAAGTCCTCATGTGGCCAAGAGGAAAGACTATTGACGATGCAATAGTAATTGGAGAACAAGAAGGAGGATTATACAAATTGAAGGGCCATCGAGAAAAAGCTTTGGTCCATGACACAGTAGAGCCAAATGAACTTTGGCATAGAAGGCTTGCACATGTACATTACAAAGCACTACCACTTGCAAGAAAATATATTGAAGGTCTTCCAAAAATTCAGGAAAAACATGATGGAGTCTGCAAAGGATGTGAAAAAGGAAAGAACACAAAGAAGGCATTTCCAAGCAGCGAGAACAAAGCAAAAGGAATATTAGAAATCATTCACTCCAATGTATGCAGGCCAATTTCATCCAGTTCTTTAAGCGGGTATGTATACTATGTTTCTTTTATGGATGATTTTTCTAGAAAGACATGGATATACTTTATGAAGAACAAAGACAAAGTATTCAGCAAATTCAATGAATTCAAATCCTTCATCGAGAACCAAACTGAAAAGAAGATCAAGACCTTTTGATCAAACAATAGTGGAGAATTCACATCAAATGAATTCAAAGAGTTATGCAAAGATTCAGGTATTAAGAGGGATTTATCCACTCCATATAATCCACAACAGAATGGGGTTGGAGAAAGGAAGAATAGAAGGATCATGGAAGTTGCAAGAGCAATGCTTGATGATCAATATCTTCCCATGCATCTATGGGAAGAAGCTGCGAGAACAGCGGTGTATATACAGAACCATACTCCACACAGAGTACTCAACAACAAGACACTTGAAGAAGTCTTTTCTGACAAGAAACCAGAAGTTGTCCATCTCAAAATATTCAGCTGTCCAGTATACATACACATTCTGAAAGAAAGGAGGACAAAGTTAGATCCTTCTGGAAATAAGGTTATATTTGTGGGATACTCTGAAAGCTTGAAGTCTTACAAAATATACTGCTTAGGATTCAAGAAGATTGACATCAGCAGGGACATAACATTTCATGAAGACTCAACTTACAAAAAATCCAAAAAGAGACCTGCTAAAGATCGTGAAGAAACAGAAGCACCCAAAATTCATGACACAACCATGAACGAAGAAATTCAAGAAGAAGATAGAGAATTAGAAGAACCTCAAGAACATGTAGATCCACCTCAGGAGAAGAATCCTCACAAGAGGAAACCTACTTGGGTATGAGAAGCTATCCAAGGTGCAAAAAGATATGGGGCTCTAGAAGAGAATCATAGAGAAAGAAAGAGGACCAGCCCCTGCTCCGGGTATGTAGCTTTATTATGTGATTTCATCGATAAAGAACCTTCCAACTATGAAGAAGTCGTAGAAAGGAAAGAATGGAAGGATGATATGATCGAAGAGTATCAATCGATCATGAATAATGATGTTTGGGATGTTGTCCCAAGACTAGAAGGGAAGTCTGTTGTAACTTCCAAATGGATCTACAAGATCAAACATGCTGCAAATGGCAGCATAGAGAAATATAAAGCAATATTTGTGGCTCGTGGCTTCTCACAGAAAGAAGGAATAGATTATGAAGAAATTTTTGCACCTGTAGCCAGATACACTTCCATCAGATCAATACTTGCTATGGCTGCAGTGATGAAATGGAGGATACACTAAATTGATGTCAAGACTACTTTCTTGAATGGTGTAGTCGAAGAAGAAATGTATGTAGAGAAGCCACTTGGTTTTGAGACACATGACAGGGAGTCTCATATGTGTAGATTAAAGAAAGCCTTGTACGGTTTGAAATAGGAACACAAGACATGGTATGGTAGAATTGATGGCTTTGTATCTAGTTTGGGCTTTACAAAAGTAAAGCAGATTCCAACCTTTACTACAAGGTTGAAGATGGTAACCCAATGCTACTCCTACTATATGTAGATGATATGTTTGTAACAGGTATGGATGGGTCGATTGCTGATATGAAGAGGAAGCTTGTTGCCGAGTTTTAAATGAAGGACTTGGGTATGATGCACTATTTTCTAGGCATGGAGGTGTGGCAGAATGTGGATGGAATCTCCCTCGGACAAGGGAAGTACATATTAGAGATCCGGAAGAGATTTTGGATGATGGAATGCAAGGCCATGACCACACCTATGGCATCGAACCTGAATCTATTGAGTGATGCTTCATCAGAAGTGGTTGATGCTATGATGTATTGTCAAATGTTTGGGTCCTTGATGTACCTGATGAACATGAGACTAGATATTTTCTTTGTTGTGAACACCTTGAGCCAGTTCCTAATAGATCCGAGATATGTTCACTTGATTGATGCAAAGCATATTCTGAGGTACCTAAGGCATACAGTTGATTATGGGCTCAAGTCTGAGGTGAATCAAAAGATTAATCTGGAGGTTTATGTTGATTCAGATTGGGTTGGTAGTGCCATCGATAGGAAGAGCACTTCAGGGTGTTTCTTCAATATGGGATCAGGTGTGATCTCTTGGTTTAGCAGGAAGCAATCTTGCATGGAATTGAGTACAGCTGAAGCAGAGTATGTCGCAGCTTGTTCAGCTTGTTGTGAGGCAGTATGGTTGAGGAAGCTACTATCTGATTTATTTGATCTCTAGTTGGATGCTACTTGTATATGTTGAAACAACCATAGTTGTGTGAAGTTGTCAGAGAACCCAGTGTTCCATGACAAGTCGAAGAATATCGAGATCAAGTATCACTATATCAAGGATATGGTGCAGAAAGGAGCAGTGAATCTCCAGTATGTTGCGACAGATGAATAGATAGCTGATTTGCTGACTAAGCCATTAGCCAAAGTGAAGTTTGAGTACTTCAGGGAGAAGCTTGGTGTTCTCCAGATTGAGGTTCCTTCTAAGGGAAAATGATGAGTCCATGACCCATTCTGACATGGTGAGAGGATTGGTTCCTTCCATGTTCAAATGTAAGGGCTAAGCCATTCTATCATGATGAGAGGATTGGTTCCTCACATGTTAGACATAAGTGCTGATCCATTCTGATGTGACTATAGGATTGGTTCCTACATGATCAGATAAGTGTTGAATGCCATTCTTGGAATGGATTCACCTGGTCAGTTACCAGGAATACTCAGTCTAGGACTGAGGGCCATTCTGATGTGACTGTAGGCTTGGTTCCTACATGATCAGATATAAGTGTAGAGCCACTCTCATGTGACTATGGGATTGGTTCCTACATGATCAGATATAAGTGCAGAGCCATTCTGATATGTTGGATTGGTTCCTCATATGGTCATATGTATTTGCAGATCCCTTTCCATATGTAGGTAGGATTGGTTCCTCGCATGGTCGAACGTAAGTGTTGGGCCTTTCTAACATAGATGACTGGATTGGTTCCTCTCATGGTCAGATGTGAGTGTTGGGCCTTTCTAACATAGATGATTGGATCGGTTCCTCTCATGGTCAAATGTGAGTGCTGGGCGTGCCTTTCTGACATGGTGTTGGATTTCTTCCTCTCATGGTCAGATGTAAGTCCTGGGCGGGCCATTCTGACTTAAGGTCAGATATAACTGCTGAAAAAGACCTACATGGAGGCTAGGCCTACAACCAGCATGAAAAAGGGTTGGCTCTGTAGAAATTCCTGTGACGAGAAGAATCAAGAGATAGCACCTGTGATGATGATCTAGCAGAGATGTTCTAGAACCAGAGATGATCCAGATCAAGTGATGATCTGGATCCAGTGATGATGATCCAAATCGAGCGATGATCCAGATCCAATGATGATGATCTAGATCAAGTGATGATCTGGATCCAGTGATGATGATCCAAATCGAGCGATGATCCAGATCCAATGATGATGATCTAGATCAAGTGATGATCCAGATCCAGATGAAGATGACTTGAATATTACAAGGACTCAATGATGATCCAGATGATATAGAGAAGAATACTTGTGCTGATAAATTGTGTTGAGAGAATACCTTCCTAGTTAAGAGGGAGTGTTAATGTAATTGTAACTTCACAATGTATTCACTCGTATATCTTATGTATTGTACCCCATTTTTTATTCCAGGAAATTTTTTTAATGTAATTGAGTCATGTCATGCCCCGATGTTCCAATCGAGAGTTTCTATAATGTAAACAAGTCATGTCAAGTCATTGTGGGTAACCCTCCTATTGTTGAAGGGTTAAATTCCCTGCAGTTGCAGTGCCCTAGGGTTATTAGACTCTCCTAGTGAAGTCAGCCCTAGTGAGTTATTGTCAAGTCGGGAATTAGTATAAATAGAGAGTGAGCCTCTCTAATTATCACACACTCACTCACACTTAGCTGCAGCGCATTGCTGAGGGAGAATAAGTTCTTGGGGCTAGAAAGAAAGAGACTATTGTTGTCGAGAGATCATCTTACTGTTTTGGGGTTTTACTTTTGGTGTTGATTCTATCTCTGAGGAAGTTGTGGGGTTTTCTCCATTTATGGTTTCCCTGAGGAAAAATACTATGTTCATTGTCTCTTGTGTTTGATTGTTGTGCTTGTTATTCTCTTAGTTAAAGATCCTAATATAATGCTAGCTTGAATGATAAAAATATAACACTATTGTTAGGTTGATTGTTGTGGTATATGTCCAAAGGGAGGTCCTCCCCAATATTAGTCACATTATTGGTTTGTCACTTTATTGTTTGGGTTAGGAATGGGTTGAGTAGGAATTCCATTTTGGCAGTGTTGTTGTTGTGGGTACTATTTTTAGGTTGGTTGTTGTGGTATATGTCCAAAGGGAGGCCCTCCCCAATATTATTACCAAGGTGGGTTTTGTGATTGCTTAAGAGCCCATGCCTACCATCGTATGGGTGGATACCAACTTCAAGGGGGATAATAAATGTTAGCCAAAAATGAATTAGGAAATTGAGATGGGTCTTAAATCATATTTGGTGGTCATAGTTGTCATGACCATTTTTAATTGACAAATCAAATTTGTTATGTTTCCTTATTAGCCCCTTGGTATATTGCTTTTAACTTTTCAAATGAACAATAGCTATGAGTTGCATGATCCTACTCACATATGCCACAATTTTGACCTTGTTCAATAGGCAGTGTCTTAGGGATGCTCAATTCGACATTTAGTATAGAAATATGATACTTGGCAACTCTGCCTCACCACAACTTTTTTTTATTGCAGTGTATTCAACAAAGAACTCAAGGAGTTGTGTTGAAATATTGTAACTTCAAAGGATATGCTGAATGTATTTTACTGATGTACCCCAAGGGAGATGTTCTATTCCTATGTGGGGATGTTATTACTGTAATTGATCATCATAGAGTCATGAGGTAAAGCCTCCATTGTAAGTCAAGTCAATAGTACCCTAATGAATATAATCAAAGTGTGTGCTCACGAAGATGGTTCCACTTTTTAGTTCCATTCTATAAATCCAAAATGCATGTATGAAAATGAAATCTATAATGCATATGCATTATAGATGGTTTGGTTCAGAAAATGCGAGCCTAAAACCAAAGCAACGGCTAGTTACACTATATCGCAAGTGCGATATATCGCACTTGTGATATATTGCACTTCGATATATCACAAATGTCATTTGTAAAACTAAAAAAATAAATAAAACAAAGGCCTGCTAGCTTTATTTTTTTATTTTACATTTTACGCTCCAAAGAACAAAAGGAGATATTGGAAAGAAATTTTACCTCGCAAGCAATTTGGAGGGCACATTTTGAGGGAGGAGATTGACAAGGTGGAATGCAATGGAAGGTAAGAATTGCTTTGATTTTTGTTTTTCTTTGTTAATTTAATAAATTTTTAATTAAAACAAAGAATGAAATATTAATTCATCTTGTAATTTGTTGTTTTTATATTAATAGATAACACTAATAATCAACCACCAATAACCCGAAACCAAATCAAAATATCGAACACATGGAGGAGGAACATGATAGGAATTCAAAAATTCTTGTTCGTTTAGGTGCATTGAGACGCCTTAGTTCAATTTTGAGAGGGGAAGACCACATAAGATAGCCATTGGGTGAGGCACTAAATAACATAACCAATACAATTTACAATGCCTAGGGAGCACTGTACAACATTAGCTCCTACAAGGATTCTTAGAGGAAATACTATTCCATTGGGTTGCGCTACAAATATGTAAAGAAATTAAAGATAACAAAACACCAACTTTTTTCACTATTGTGGCACCCTAGCACTGGATTGGTTCCTCCCACTAGTCAACCACACATTTCTATAGACTAGCGCATAGAACGGATTATTAAATCCAAGTGGATGGATCTCTAGTACATGGTCTTCGTTGAAGACCGTCATGGGCATAGATACATCCAATTCTATTTCCTGAGGAAATTGCATGCCGAGTTTATCTTGGGTAAACATGTAAATTACTTTGATATTTTAGAGTTTCAGGGGTTAGTACATGGGATTCCCTAAGATAGGCAAGGGGCAAGGACTGACACAAACTGTGTGCAACGAACTCCACGTACTCCAACCCCCCCTTGGTTATATCCTCTTCCAGGTCTCGTGATTGATGACACACATGAGGCATTATTCCATTTGGCAGATATATTGTTTCGACATGGGACTGATGTTGAGGAAAATGTAGTCCAAGCATTTGGAAGTTCCGATACTGGCCCATCTCGGGCTGGACCATCACACGCAAACAATCCACATAGGTCTCCAGACCTTACCAGATCTAGAGATCACACTGGGCATGCAGAGGGTTCACAACATGACATCGTGCCACATCATTCCACAACTTGTGGAAACATATGCTATGAGCCTTCCTCATATTTTCATGAAGATGGGTTACTACAATATGTAATTTAAACTCATTCTTCAGATAGTCTATTATTTTTTATATCACAGTTTTCAATTGTTTCATAAATTATTTCTATTTTAATTATCTGACAATGACGTGAACACATTTACATCTAGTGTCAAATGACACCCCAAATTCCCATACTCCTCCCGTTGATGCTAATGATATTGATGCAGCGGTCAATGCTGCATATGATTTTGGTTCTTCATAATTACTTGCAAGAAAATTGTTTTTAATTAACATCATGATTTAGATATTTATAGTAGGGATTGGCACATTTAATACAATATATTTTATGTAGGGTGAGCATGATGTGTTAGCACCTCTGCTAAATTTTGGGGATTTTCACACATGTATCTTCACTAATCCCCTACAAAAGGATAGATCAGTGAAGATAATGGGTAGAGTCAAAAAAATTTACTCTATATGACCTTAGTGAGTGTTGGAAAAGTTCTGAAGAAGCTTGCCCTGGTCGAAAATGAAGAAAGCATTTGAAAAATCATAAGGTTTTGTATTAGGGAGCACGTAAATATGAAAATATGTGGGCTTGCATAGATCCCACAGGTTTCAAATACTAGGATCAAAGTGCGATACAGATTTACAACATAAATAAATACTGCTATGTGAACTTGCATGTTGTTTTGACTTTGGAGAGAGACAAATATGGTGGGCCCGTAAGCGCTGCCATGATAAAACACTAGGGAATATCAACGTCTCTCCTCTATTCTTGCATATTCGATAAGATACAATAGTGTACACACAAATCGCTATGGAAACTTGCACACTCAAAGTCAGAAAGGGCCAGTACGATGGGGAAAGTGCGTAAATGACATGTCCCCTCCCCATTGGATATCGTAATTGAAGATTGGACGTACAAAAGTCACATTGTAGAGCATGATGTTTTAAAGGTATAATCAACTTGACACTAACTACGTAACCTGGTGTTGAGGCCTGAAAATTCGCAGGCAGCAACAGTAAGGGATTTTCCCCAGTCAACGTTCCCAACTAGCCCGTTGATTGTTTGGTATAGGGAATCCGTCCGGTTTGCGATCCGGCTACCGTAGGTCAAGTAACAAAACAAAGGTTTTATCGGTTGCGGCCCGGTCCACCGAGTTTTTGTATTTTGACTTAGAAATGAAATGCAAGTGCCTAACTATATGCAAGGTGATCAGAATGCGAGGAGCTGTCACAACGTGATGCGCGGGTTCTTACCTCTCGTCTTAGACTCACAAGCAACCAAATCACATACAATAAGAAATAAACTAACTATCTAATCTATCCCTAGGGAGCAAGGTTATCATTTTGGGTGAGTAATACATTTCGTACATGCACTATGAAGAGTTACAAATATCTGATACTTCTTTCACAACACATGAACAATTACAGATATTTAAACAACCAGATAGCCAATTGCTTTATGAACATCATTTATTACTCAGAGCAGAAAACATCACAAAATATACTGGAAGACATTCAACAAGAACATAGGTTCAAGAAACTAGAACGATCTCACAGTCAATGAGACACAGCTGAAAACGAAATAGTTCCCCTTCAACATTGCTCATTTAATTACATTTGATGCTTTCCATGTTGCACTCTCTCCAATAGGAAAAATTGCAGTTTCCTTTGTAAAACGAAGTAGTTCCTCTTACAAGCAAACATTTACAAGATTTTCCAGGGAAAAATCCCCTTTCTAAGTCCTAACTCTATAATATTTAAACTATTTCGCAGATCGTTTGGGCTGCCACCAAACGTGTCACTTTCCAGTCTCTCAAGCATTTCCTATTCTTCATCAGGCTGCTTCGTCTTCCTGTCTTCCTCGTCTGCTAACGTTTCATTTTCCCTTCATGCGTTCGGGACTAGTTGAATAACCGCCGGTCCTTTCAGATCTGAGTCTTTTTTCACCTTTTATCTTGTCTTTTCCTTCTCTGTCTTCTCTACGACCTGGCTGGATTTGACTTGATCATGCTACGCTTTCACACCGTGTTCTCCACAACAGTCCATCGAAGTTTACCTGCAATCAATTATCGGTATCATTTGTTGGAATGGTGTGTATTAAAATTATCATCTGAAACAGTGGATCCATAAGAAAATAGCAAGGTTCGTCCCTTAAGAGGGAAAGAGCTCTGATTAAGCCTTGGGTGGGAAATTTTAAATTCAGCAGTCGGAAGGCTTTCTGCTTCGGAAGTGAAAAGGACTTCCCCAGCCGCAACGGTGGAATGGAAAAGGTTAGACCCACACGAGACGGATGAGCGGGAAACTTTGAATCGAACATCGGCCAGCTTTGGACATCGGAAGCTAAAACACTTTACCATCCGCAACAGTGGAAGAGATAGTGGTTTAAGACCCTCGAATCGCGGGCGGGACAAGCCTGATCGGAGATCGGAAGACACGACGTCGGAATCCAAACCGCTTCTCGAGCCGCAATGGCGGGAGGGAAAGGCTAAGACACGCGATCGTCAGGCAGGAAAGATACCAATCGGACGTCGGACCACTTTGAGCTTCGGATGCAGAACTGTTTTGGGAGCCCCAACAGCGGACAGGAGAAAAATCATAGCTTCCGATTCAACAACAAAAAAAATGATATCCGATCAAGAAAACTTGAGTGTTTAAACAATCTTTTAAGGATCAGCTACAGACAGAAACCTGTTATCTCTCCACAACGGCAACCCACAGCGTAAACAAACTTAGAACTGACGCTCACCAAAATTCCAAACACAATCAAAATGGAGACCATGGACGAGAGTTAAGCGTTTACAATTATCAAACATTAAAACACGACCATACTCAAGGATCCAATGATTAAACAAATGCAAAATTATGAGGAGGGGGCCCAGAATTTAAATAAATTTTGGGAGAATAGTTGCGGCCGCAACAACTGGTGATTACCTGGTGAACCTAGATCTATGGGAGATTATCCTTTGAGTGATAGGATGTTTAACAACAAGTGCATCTATTAAATTCTTCCAACCATCTGGATTTCTCAAATTACAGGAGTGTGTACCTTTAATCATTGATGATAGTCCAATTTGGGAAAGTGGAAACCACGATCTTCAAGTCCAGATAACTCTGCCGAAGCCAAAAGATGAGTTCATTTATTAATTTTGTCTTCAGGTAGCCGACAGCTTCGGACACCACAGGATTGTAACAGGTGGTGAACGGAAATGTTCGTTTGCTCTGCATTCCCATGCCATTTTGGCACTTTTGTGCTTTGGAATTTTTCCCTTTTCATGCGAGTCTTCCTGTGTGCCTTTCTTACTGAATTTTAATTCAGGATCCTCTATCCCATAGTGCCCTTTTGTGTGAGTGGTGTGCTTAATGTTTCAGCTCACGGACGGAGAGGATATTTTGGTGAATTGGTACTTATGATTCAACCTTTGTTTTGATGTATGATTCTTTCATAGGAGTTTCTTATCTGCCTTTTGGCATTTACTTCCTGGCATGGGATCATTTGTATTTAACATACTGTTCACCTTGCTCTTTTCCATGGGTCCTTTTTTATCGCCCCTTAGAATATTTTAAGTGAGAAGTGGATGGAGCCTTAACATAGTAACCTGGACTCTTTGAATCCGGTTTATTTTGCAGGGATTACGCAGGACCTCAATGCACATAGAGATTTATTCGAGAAAACTGCTAGGCTGGAAGAAGTTCAATTAGCAACACACAGCCTGATGCTCAACATCTTTATCATACCCAAAGATTCGGTGCTTCCTAAATAACCGCGAGCTCACTCCCTTTATTGAAACCAATAAACTTAAATTTAAATCAAATGAAAGCATGACTCAAAATACAACCAAACAGCTTATTTATATACAAGACAGAAAAGCTCAAAGAAAACTCAAGAAAAATAAGGCTTGAGAACCAAACCATTAACTGGCAAGTTCTCCTCCCAACCCTGTAAATCTTGCAGTTTATAAGTCGAAGGACCAAGCTTTACAGCAATCTAAAAAGGGCCTACCCACAACTGCTGGAACTTGGTATGCTTTCCTTTCTCATCATGGGGGTGGTCCCACTTGAGGACTAAGTCTCCTACTTCAAAGTCTTTTGTCCCAGCTTTATGCTTGTCAAACCATCTCTTAACTAACTCTTGTTGTTGTTTAAAGTGTTCTTTGGCTTTATATATGGCCTCCTCTGCTTTCAGGAGATTATATATTGTTATTTGTAAAACTTCATCATTCGACCCCCTAGACTCTTGAGCTAGTATGGAAGATGGTAGCATGATATTGGGAGGAAGGATGGCTTCTTTACCATAGACAAGGGTATAGGGTGACACTCCTATAGCAGACTTGGGGGTGACTCTGTCAGCCCACATGGCATTGGGTAAGGCTGAGTGCCAACTTCTTTGGTTTTCTATTACAATCTTCTTCAGAATTCTAATGAGGTTTTTATTAGAGGATTCAGCCAGGCCATTCCTTTGTGGATAGTAGTTAGCAGAGTAATGCAATTTTATCCCTTTATCGTGAGCAAAAGAAGTTAATTTAATTGATGAAAAGTATTTAGCATTATCAAAAACTAACGAAATTCAAACTCCAAACCTGGTCATGATATGATCTTGCAGGAAGCTGATGACTTCGTCTTCATTTATTTTGCGCAGTGGGGTAGCTTCGACCCAGTGAGTGAAATAATCTGTCGTAGTAAAAATGTAGTTGTGTTGCAGGGACGAATTTGGCTTTATTTCTCCAATAATGTCCAGCCCCCATTGCTCAAATGGTTCCGTGATCATCACAGGCTTTAGGGGCGCTGCTGCTTTAGGCTGTCTTCCACCACACCTTTGGCAAATATCACACTTTCTGACGTGTGCATGTGCATCCTTGAAGAGTGTAGGCCAGTAGTAACTAGCTCTGAGGACTTTGTGGGATGTAGTGTCCCCTGAATAATGTCCCCCAGCTGGACCATCGTGCAATTCAGACATTACTTTCTTAGCATATTCTTTCTCCAAGCATCTCAGAAGGACTCCATCATAGTTTTTCCTGAATAATATGCCTTCGATGATTTGATAGGAAGCTGATTTCAGACGTAGAGCCCTTCTTTGCTTAGAGTTCCAATGTTCGGGCAAAAGTCCTGACTATAGATAATGTACAAGGTCTCTATACCAAGACTCAGGAGCTGTAAACAAAGGACATACCTCTGCTAAATGTAATTCGGCCTCATCTTCCCAGGCGTTCTCTTCATTGTTCCTATTTTCATTCATCAATTTTCACAACCCCTGACCTTTAACTATAGATGTTGGCTTGAATTCAAGATCATATTCTTGGAGGGCTATCACCTAGTTTCCTCTTCTTTCCCCTAGCTCCCTTTGTATAAGAAGGGATCTTACAGCTGGGCAAGGAACAATGACCTTGGTCCGATTTTTTAGAATATAAGGCCTGAATTGCTTCACTGCCTTAAATACTGCGTAAGCTTGTTTATCAACAGCTGGGTAGTTCAATTCAGCCCCTTGTAGACTAGTACTCATAAAAGAGATTGGGAATTCATCCCCCCCTTCTTCCTTTTGGGTGAGCACAGCTGCCAGTGAATCATCGGATGCAAATGTATACATAATAAAATCTTTATCAAAGTCTGGGCTTGTCAAGGAGGGCACATGTGCGATAGCGGTTTTAATCTTGCTGAAAGCGTCCTTTTCAATTTCATTCCACTTAAATTGTGCATTTTGCTTGACCATCTGCTATAATGGTTTGACAGTCTGAGCGAAATCAGGTATAAATCTTCTTACAAAATTTATGGTTCCCATAAACGATTGCATTCCCTTTTTATTATGGGGCATAGGGATTTGTTCAATGGCCTTAGTTTTTTCTGGGTCTATAGATATACCTTGCTTTGAAACTATATGCCCCAGTAACTTGCCTTCTGTGACGGCGAACACACATTTCTTGGGATTAAGCGAGATGTCGTATTTCCTACAGCGTTCAAAAATCTGTCTAAAGTGAAATGCGTGCTCTTCTCTTTTCTTCGAGAAAATTGTAATATCGTCCAGGTATACTACAACACTTCTGCCAATCAATCCGCGGAATGCTATGTCCATAGCTCTTTGAAATGTTGATCCAACGTTTATGAGCCCAAAAGGCATTCTTCTGTAGGCAAAGGTTCCCCATTTCGTCCTGAACGTTGTCTTCAATCTGTCTTCCTCGGCTACTAGCACTTGATTGTAGCCAAAGAAACCGTCTAATAACGAAAACAATTCAGAACTAGAGACCATCTGTAGCAATTGCTCCATGGGAGGCACCGGATAGTTGTCTTTATCTGAGGCGTGGTTTAAGTTTCTGAAGTCCACACACAGTCTGATTTCTCCCGACTTCTTCCTGAACGGTACCAGATTCGATACCCACTCTGAGTGTCTGACTTTAAAAATGATTCTAGCATCCAATAATTTCTTTACCTCACTCTGAATCAACGGTTCCAGTTTTGGATGCATTTTCCTCAAAGGCTGCTGATAAGGCTTGACTCCGGCCTTGATGGGAACAACGTGCTTGATGATGCTTGTATCGTATGTTTTTAGATATTCGTACGTCCAGGCGAATACATCCTTATATTGTTTAAATAGACTGATGAATTTGTTTCTTTCTGCTGGTGAATAACATTTATCGAGATTTACAAATTTAGGATTCACCTCACTCCCCAAGTTAATTAGCTCGAACTGCAAAGTAGAGCTGTGAGTCTTTACATTGGCTAGTCTTCTGAACTTTTCATTTAAATCGAACATTTTTTCCAACGTTCTGACTCCTTTAGGAATGAAATTGTCAAATTTCATCTCGGCCTGATGTTCTTCATCGTCTATAATGGCTCCTTTAAAAACCTCGTCATTTGTCAAGCACTCTATTATTTGCTGGTCATCATCGAACACTCGCAGGTTGGTAATCATATCAGGCACTGAAGGCCTGAAAAGCAATTCAACAGTACATCGATTATTAGTAGGGACCATCCTAGCGGTCGATGTAGCTAGCAAGTGAGCAGCTGTATTTTTCAGTCTTGGAATTGAAATAATATTGAATGCATCAAAATGTTTAAGTAAATCCCAAACCTCATTTTGGTAAGATTTCAGGTGAGGGGAAACGCAATGTATTTGATTTCTTATTTGCTTTACAATTATTTCTGAATCCCCAAAAACTTTTAAATTACATACCTTTAGTTCAATCGCTTTCTTTAAACCCTGCACCAGTGCTTCATATTCAGCTGTATTATTCGTGCATTCGAATTCTAATCTACATGCAAGAAAGTGCTTATTCTTCTGAGGGTCAATTAGGACGCAACCGGCCCCCAACCCTTCTAAAGTCTTAGATCCATCAAAAAACAAAGTCCAAAAAACATTATCTACTGAATGTGAATCTATTCCTACTGCTAAATCTACTATGTTACAATCAATCTCATCAGCCTATGAGAATCGAAGTAGATTAGGCTGGGTGTCAGATGTATCACTGGCCTCTTCCACTTGATAATTCCCTGGTTCCAACTCGAGAAAATAGTTTCCCAATACAGAATCGACTGGTACATTCTTCTCATCCAGTTGAGTAACATTGTACTTCATGTGAGGTTCTCTTAAAATCTTAATCTGGTTTGGACTCCCTTTGTATGGCAACCACAGATGCGACCAATCTGAAGTGAAATATCCATTTAATTTAGCTGACCAATCTCTGCTTAGGACAAGACCGTAAGTGTCGGGTATATCAGCCACCACGATGTTAATAACTTGGCATACTTTGTCATTAGATGCCAGACGGATTAGGAGGTCTTCCATCTCACCAATTACCTTAACGTCTGTCCTATCCAATTGAACCACCCTCCACGTGGTTGGCTTAGGCTTCCCATTTAAATTCTTACATACTAATATGGGCATGACATTAATTGACACCCCTGAGTCTACCAGACAATTGTGCATGTGATGATTAAAAATTTCAAACGTCAGGAGGAAAGGAAGATGTTTACATTTAGACTCACCTCCAATGCTGGTTTCTCCAATTTCTTCTTCGTCTTGAGGTTGATTGTCAGTAGGCAGCTTCTCATTCGATTCCTCAAGTGCTCTCAATAATCTTTCTTTCTGTTGAGGCACTTTGCACATTTCAAATAGTGGGACATTTGCTTTTATCTTCTTTAAATCTTCCACAATGTCATAATCCATCTGTTGTTCAATGGAGTGAGATTTATTAGCATTCACCTTTTCTTCATTTGGCTTGGGCAGCATTCTGTTCTGCTTAGGATCTTGGCTAGTAATAGTGGACTCTGGAATCTCCTCAGCCAAGGGTTTATTCTGAAATTTCTTCTTAATATTTCTCTGCAGCCTCTTAATCTTTGGGAGTATAAGACTGACTTCCTTAACTATCCCTTGACTCCTTGTGGCTACATTTGTTTCTGAGACATCTTTGTGTCCTTGATTCCCTTCCTCTTTAGCATCAAATAATGAGACAGAACTCCACAAAGCCATGGTCTCCTCTTCCTGTCCTTTAGCAGAAATAGAAGCAGAATTCTCTTTTCTTTCTTCATTGCCTTCTTCTGTTAATCTTGAATCCAACATATGATTCATGACCAATGTCATTGAATTTATCCATTGCGGACAATTCTTTTCGGAGTGGGGTTGTTGGTGAAAGGTACAGAAATTTTCCATCCCTATCTCTGTCAGGTTCATAGATGCAGTATTGTGAGGAGGAGGTTGGGACTGGTTGTTTTCCTCCCTTTTCTTATAGTAGGGCATGTAGAACTTCTATGTTTCCTTCTCTTTCTCTAAGTCTATGATCTTATTAGAAATCTTTTGCATCATTTTGGCCATACTTTCATAATCTGGTGCTTTCTCCTCTTTAGGCTTAGTAAACAGTAAGGTTTTCCTTCTCTCCCCTAATTGTTCGGGATAATCTTCAATACTCTCTCTTTCAACCTCCACCACTTCCGCTTCTTCATAAGTTTCTGCTAAAGTAGGCTTGGCCCTACCTTTTGCAAACATGGCCAAATTAGGACCTAAAGCTGATGTATAATACTCAATTAGGACCTTGTCTGAAGGCTTGTCAGCGTCAGAAAAATTCTTGATATACGCTGCAAATATCTGAGTGAAACTATGCACCTTCTCTTTCTTCTCCTTTTTCAAAGCGCATAGTCCTTTCATAAGGGCTGTGTGAGTCTTTTGAACTGGATACTTACTTCTGAAAATTCTTTCGAAGGTATCCCAATCAGGGATCGAGTTGGCAGGCAATCCAAAATACCATGAGGCGGTAGCTCCTTTAAGAGTATGCAAGAAAAGTCTGCAGACTACATATTCATGTTCCCCAGCCCTCAGTCCTTCTATAGCTAAATAGAAACTCTGCAGATGATCATCCACTAATATTTTCTCATTTGGGTCGAATTTAGGCAACAACTCTTTAAAGGCTTGAGGTAGATCGTGTAAAGGAGGGGTCAGGTTTAGGGGGGATCTGGCTCTCCATGCAGGTGGTGGATTTGGTGGGTTAGGTGGTTGATTGGCATTAAATCCTGCCATATGTAAAGGTGGTGAGTGAGGAGGTGAACCAACAGGGGTGTGAACAGGAGAACTGTAAGGGGTATCTGGGCCTTCTTGATTCAAAGGTAGCTCAACTTCTTGTAAGGCAGTTTCTACAAGTTCTTCCCAGTCTCCAACCAGCACTGAGTCTTCTGTTATAGGACGGTCTTTCTTTTTATACTCTCTCCTGGGCAATTCAAGGATAATCGACAATCCTCCAATCTTCTTTACGTATGCCCTGGTGTGTCTTCTCGGGTCATTAACAATTTTGTTGTGAACAGGATATAGATGTTATCTATTTACTTCCTCTGGACTCATCTTACGAAGTCCACTACTTTCAGAACTGTAACCAGTGAAATAATCTTGAGGAAACGGGTTTCCTTGGCTAGCCATGCACTGGCGGCCCTCCTTCTAGCGCCAAAACTGTTGAGGCCTAGAAATTCGCAAGCAGCAACAGTAAGGGATTCTCCCCAATCAACGTTCCCAACTAGCCCGTTGACTGTTTGGTATAGGGAATCTGTCCGGTTTGCAATCTGGCTACCGTAGGTCAAGTAACAAAACAAAGGTTTTACCGGTTGCAGCCCGATCCACCTATTTTTTGTATTTTGACTTAGAAATGAAATGCAAGTGCCTAACTAAATGCAAGGTGATCAGAATGCGAGGAGCTGTCACAACATGATGCGCAAGTTCTTACCTCTCGTCTTAGACTCGCAAGCAACCAAATCACATACAATAAGAAATAAACTAACTATCTAATCTATCCCTAGGAAGCAAGGTTATCATTTTGGGTGAGTAATAAATTTCGTACATGCACTATGAAGAGTTACAGATAGCTGATACTTCTTTCACAACACATGAGCAATTACAGATATTTAAACAACCAGATATCCAATTGCTTTATGAACAGCATTTATTACTCAGAGCAGAAAACATCACAAAATATACTGGAAGACATTCAACAAGAACATAGGTTCAAGAAACTAGAACGATCTCATAGTCAATGAGACACAGCTGAAAACGAAATAGTTCCCCTTCAACATTGCTCATTTAATTACATTTGATGCTTTCCATGTTGCACTTTCTCCAACAGGAAAAATTGCAGTTTCCTTTGTAAAACAAAGTAGTTCCTCTTACAAGCAAACATTTACAAGATTTTCCAGGGAAAAATCCCCTTTCTAAGTCCTAACTCTACAATATTTAAACTATTTCGCAGATCGTTTGGGCTGCCCCCAAACGTGTCACTTTCCAGTCTCTCGAGCATTTCCTATTCTTCATCAAGCTTCTTCGTCTTCCTGTCTTCCTCTTCTGCTAACGTTTCATTTTCCCTTCATGCGTTCGGGACTAGTTGAATAAACACCAGTCCTTTCGGATCTGAGTCTTTTTTCGCCTTTTATCTTGTCTTTTCCTTCTCTGTCTTCTCTGCGACCTGGCTGGATTTGACTTGATCATGCTACACTTTCACACCATGTTCGCCACAACAGTCCATCGAAGTTTACTTGCAATCAATTACCGGTATCATTTGTTGGAATGGTGTGTATTAAAATTATCATCTGAAACAGTGGATCCACAAGAAAATAGCCAAGTTCATCCCTTAAGCGGGAAAGAGCTCTCATTAAGCCTTGGGCGGGAAAGTTTAAATTTGGCAGTTGGAAGGCTTTCTGCTTCGGAAGTGAAAAGGACTTCCCCAGCCGCAACGGCGGAAGGGAAAAGGTTAGACCCACGCGATACGGATGAGCGGGAAACTTTGAATCGGACGTCGGCCAGCTTTGGACATCGGAAGCTAAAACACTTTACCAACCGAAACGGCGGAAGAGACAGTGGTTTAAGACCCTTGAATCGCGGGCGGGATAAGCCTGATCGGAGATCGAAAGACACGACGTCGAAATCCAAACCTCTTCTCTAGCCGCAACGGCAGGCGGGAAAGGCTAAGACACGCGATTGTCAGGCGGGAAAGATACCAATCGGACGTCGGACCACTTTGAGCTTCAGATGCAGAACTATTTTGGGAGCTGCAACAGCGGACAGGAGAAAAATCATAGCTTCCGATTCAACAACAAAAAAAATGATATCCGATCAAGAAAACTCGAGTGTTTAAACAATCTTTTACGGATCAGCTATGGACAGAAACCTGTTATCTCTCCACAACGGCAACCCACAGCGTAAACAAACTTAGAACTGACGCTCACCAAAATTCCAAACGTAATCAAAATGGAGACCATGGACGAGAGTTAAGCATTTACAATTATCAAACATTAAAACATGACCATACTCAAGGATCCAACGATTAAACAACTGCAAAATTATGAGGAGGGGGCCCAGAATTTAAATAAATTTGGGGAGAACAGTTGCGGCTGCAACACCTGGCATTTGAAATCAAACGGTTTGTTGTAGCTCCCACCACCCTACAACTTCGACGTCTTCCAAGCACGAGTTAGCTGGATAACATTGCAACTTTATTGGGACAGGATAGAACAGAAGGAAAAAATTGAAGTCCAAGAACAAGAGGAAAAGCAGGAATGCGACAGAGTGAAGGAACATAAAGAACACCTCCCACATATTGATGCATTCTGGCTGCAAATGTCTAAACCATTTTTTGACACTCCCTTGTAAGAATTGGGAAACATCTCTCATATAAACATCATCATGATCTATCTCAAAAAGGTCATGAAAGTATTCAAAAGCTTGTAAATGTTTCTTAGCTGTAATGCCTTCCAATTCCCCATCAAACCTAGGGAGGTATTTATAGTGTTTTGCAAGGAAATCATGAAGGATCTAAGGCCACCAAAAAGGCATGTATCGAATTTGGGTATTGGGTGCAACATAGCCTTGTGGAAAAGACATGCTCTTGCAAATGACATCACGATGCCCATCATCCTGTCTCTTAATGTCTAGGGTCTCAGGTGGAGGGTCTAGAATAAAATCATATGGACAGGACAGAGATATACTCTTTGTTTGTTGGGAAGGATATACGGGAGTGAACTCATGACTTTTCTTGGGTTGGAATAAGCCATGATAGATTATTCTAACAAAATTAGGAAAAAATAAAAAAATATTTACATGAAAATCCAAGATGTTCTGGAGAAAGATAAATCTTAAGTATCTCGTCTTTTCCTCAAGCCTACCCATGCCTTTATGGTGAATTCATGCATGTTACGGAACCCACCAATTCCTTTTAGAAACGTAACTTTTAATACCACTTTCATTCACCACTAACAATCTGGTCTACAACACTATCGTCCATAGCTTTAGGAGGCTTCGAAACCTCCTCCTCGTATCAGTCCTTTTGGCCTCCGATATCCCAAGTGCAGTCATCTTCTAGAAATTTTAACATGGAGTCACTAGGGAAAATGATGCAACCTTTTATACATGTAGGGATCTCTATTTTCCCACATAAACCCTGTATTTCTTTAAATATTTTTCATTCTTCCCAGGGATGATTTTCAATTTCATCCCCGGAAACAGTGCCAGTTTGTTAGCAGCTAGAATCGCACCCGAGGTAACAACAAAACCACCTCAGGAAAGGGAGTTGGCTTCCCCATTTCCAAAGAGGGATTTCTCACAAATACATAGAAAGGCTAGATTATATCATCACAGAATAGGTTTTCATAGGTTAGTGGTGGAAACAAGGTATGATATATTGGGCATGGAGTCATGATTCTCAAGAAACGCAGAGAAGTCGACACAGATAATGTCCACCAGAGCAATATAGCACTTTGGTCATGGTCAATATGTTAGGGTCTGGTGATAAATGAGGAATGATGACAACCCATTGACGTGGAGCATTACGAGGATGAATTCCATGTCGAATTTGGAAGAAATGTCTGGTGGGAATCCAAAACAATGGCCAATGCATGGGGACATGAATTCTAAACTAGTATACACTATGTCAAGGATGTGGAGAAAACATTATGTGAGGAGGAAACAAGAAGTGCATTCATGTAAAAGAAGAGAAGCACATACCGCCACTAGGAAATACACAGGAATTCTTACATCCAAAGGCCAACATACGGCTCTATTTCTTGTATTAAAGGTGGGTCAAATTACATAAGAACCAAAAATGTCTTAGATCCGACCAAAACCAACAACCCTTTCTTCCTTAGTGGGAATTCTTCTTATAGTGCTTTCAGGACCCCGAGACTAACCTTAAAACAGGGAGAGATGCTATTTACAATCATGATCAAAACTCTAACAAACTAGAACATGGAATCTCCACCACAGTTTACATATATTAAAAAAAATATTATGGAGAAAAGATGCATGCTTGTCTTATTAGAATTGCAACGTTGCTGGGATCAGGTTTGTTTGTCTTGAAAACGATGGCTCCAGACATCCCTCTGCGGTGCGTCGTAGACTTGGATCAGACCATTTTCCTTCCTGTTGGGTTTGCAACGTGTCCCTTTCTTTCTAGGCATATTTTTGTTCATTTTGTGCTCAAAGGAACCTTTCTGCATGGGATTATAGCTAGCAAGAAGCTTTATGTTCCTTCGGTGCTCAACCTTCCCCCTCTACCCCCTTTCTTCTTGTAACATTGTTATTTGAGGGGATTTGAAGAAAGGTTGCACTGATTCTGACAGTGAAAAGTCCTTGAGGAGGTTTTATGTTATTGTGTTTCTTTCCTCCTATGAGGAGGATCCTTGTGCAGGTCACACGGTGAAACACATTTTCGACTTCATTACCGCCCTAGATAAATTTTGCACGTGGAATTCACAAAGGCGGTGATGACGAATTTAAACCCCTTCTCCTCCTATATGAGCATCCTCTCCAAAGGGTCTCTTCTAACAATGGTCACCATGTGCTAAGATTATGGAGACTCTGACCCTGTCTGGAGGGTTTGTAGGGATGCTCATTGGACAGGAAATTCCAGGAACAGTTACTATTGTAGTGTGGCCTTCTATTAAGACAGAAATTCCCTCACCAGCCGCAGGAGTTCCATCTAATGTGATGAACATCCTTTCCATGACCTTGCTGGCGCTGGAAGGTTTTTCTAATACAATGAAAATCCCTACCCCGATGGTTGGATCCTTTTTGGTACAAAAATCAGGGAAATGCATAGAGCTATGCTCTCCCACCAATAATAATCCCCAACAGACGAGATTTTCAAACCAGAGGACCATCACAAACCTCCTCTAAACGTCCCATAATTCTCTACAAAATAACATTCCACCACCTTAGCTTCTCTTCTGCAACTTCCCAGTCTTTGTCTCTAGGTGGATTTGAAGTATGACATTTAGATAGAGCTGGAAAATTGGACATGACGATGACCCCATCAACACCTTTGCAGACTTCACTGTCGAGTACCCTGATGACAAAAACTGCAGGCACGTGGGTTGGGGATCATGTTTTATTGTTGAAAATCTAGTCACGTCATCTCCTCTGCTGCACCATTAAAATACTATTTGTAGAAAAGACCCTTGGCGCTATCATGCATTGTTACCTGTTTGGATCATGGCACATGGACTTGACGTTCCTTTCCTTTTAGTCCCTGTTGGTGATGGTATCAAAATGATTCTCTTTTTTTGCTTCTTCTCGCTTTGTGTAGAGGCCATACCCACCTTCATTATCCCAATTATCATGATATTTCCCTGATTTTCATACTTGCAATGCAGTGAAATTTTGGGTTAAGGAGGGCTTGTGCGGCCTTGGAGATGATTATTACCTACATGCATGTTTTCATGGCATCGAGGTGTTTGAGTACCTGTCATTTCGGCCCCTTGAGCACTCGTCGCAGAATACCCTGTCAACATGATACCTTTGAACCAATTAGATCGTATGTGAGATTGCCTTTTCCATCACAAACGGACCTTCCTACAACTTTTGTTGAGCAGGAACATTTTCAGCCTTTCGATCAGAACGCCTTCGATCTTTACCGTCCATGTGTGAAGGAGGGTTAATTTTCACAAATCCCCAAGACAGTTTGTTCCGCATATGTCCCATTAGTGTAGGAATCGTCCACCATATATCTTCCTTCGACAAGATCTGCACCGTTGCATGTTATCTCCCTTTAACCCATTTTGTAGATCTGGGGACCAAGATTTCCATTAGTGTTTTGATTCAAAAAAATCAATCTTGCCAGTTGATCTATCCTCTATCAATAATGGCCCTCGAAACCTATGACCTCTTTAGTGTCATTCCAAGAAAACTCAAAGGCAACTTGGATCGCAGCTATGGCATTCGCAAAAATCTTTATGTCTGTCGATCTGGTTTGTCTCTAGATCGCCATCGTAGATGTTTTACCCTCTTTAACACAATTTTCGACCACCCTGCATCTAGGATTTTTCCTGCATTTTTAGGCTGTGCTTGCTCCTTCTAACCTTTTTCATCATGTTATGAGGAGAAAAAAGCAATGCTAACACATACCTTATAATAGGAAAAATTCTTAAACTAAAATACATTGATCCAGGTAGCCCCAAAGTAGATGTACACATCGGAGCAACTATGATCCAAAAATATATAGTGGATTTGGGTGTAGAAATTAATGTTATGTAACTAAAGATACCATGTTGATATTGAACATTCAAAACTTACTAAGGCATACCACCATTGCTTTACAAATAGTAGATATTTACACAACCTTTTTTTGAAAAAAAAGGTCTCAGATGAAAATTTCAGTGGGGGCATCCGGGACAAGTTGGCATATTGAAAAACTCAATAGGGAAGTATGGCAGTATGTGAAAGACAAAATGGGTGGAGGTCAAGGAATTGATATTTGAAAATGAAGAATCAGTGGAAAAAATATTGACAGAATAAATTTTCACTAGATTTGAATTTCCAAGAGAACTTCTCACTGATAGGGGAGCACAATTCACCTTAAATTTGATATAATATTTCCTGAAAAAAAAAGGTAAACATAGATAATTAGCTTCTTATCACCCATAGGAAAATGGTCATGTGCAAGTGATAAACAGAGAGATATAAAAAATATAACCTGATATAATCAAGATTCACATGAGGGATTGAGCCAATCCTATTCATGAATCTGCATGGGAATATAGCACCACATTGAATACCACCATAGATTTCACTCCCTATGAATTGTTCTACGCTAATAAAATCATGTTTCCCATTGAGTTTAAAATTAAAACATTAAGAACATAAGTAGATGTTAGCATAGATTTTCCAATAGATCAGAATGAAGCACTACTACAACTCATACATCTAGATGAGCTCAGGTAGAAATCCTACATCACAAAAATCAAATCCAATGTTAGAGACAATCATAGCATGACAAGGACATAAAAATGAAAGAATTCAAATAAGAAGAATGGGATCTTCTCTATGATTCAAGTTTTAAATAATTTAAAGAGAAATTGAGGACCATATTGTTAGGAGCCTACCAAGTTGAAATAATATATGACAATGGATCAATATTGGTCAATGGGCATAGACTGAAGCTTTACACGAAGCCCCTAACTAAGGTAAAGTTCACTGAAACCCTGAAGGAAATAAATTCAACTTTGATACAAGGTGGAATGACGTTAAAGCGGTTGCGGGCTGGTTTACAGCACTCTAATGAATATTATTCATTTTTTCAGGTTACTTCAATTTTAGTGCAATTTTTATGCATACTCTCCTCAATTTTTTTATTCATACAAAATATATCAAGAATATACATTCTTAATGCAATTGTTGCCAATTTCATTCAATGTTATTCTCAAATATTTTGTCAATTCCAAACATATGTTTGTACTTAACATCAATCTTATACATATTTATTAGACTAGTGAAATTCACACTAATATAAATCCAATATGTAATTCAAACTCATTCTTCAGATAGTCTATTATTTTTTATATCACAGTTTTTTTTGATGTATTTGTAACTTCGGAATGTATTCATCCATATATCTATGTATTGTACCCCGGTGTTTATTTCGGGATGTGTCTATAATGTACTTAAGTCATGTCATGCCCCGATGTTCCTATCGAGAGGTTCTATAATGCAAACAAGTCATTTCAAGTCACTATGGGTAACCCTCCTATTGGTCAAGGGTTAAACTCCCTATAGTTCTGGGGCACTAGGGTTATTATACTCTCCTAGAGAATTAGGCCCCAATTAGTTATTGTCAAGTTAGGAATTAGTATAATTAGAGAGTGACCTCTCTATTTATCACACACTAACTCACACTCAGTTGTAGCGCATAGCTGAGGAAGAAGAAGACACTGGGCTAAGAAGAAAGAGGTTAGTGCTGTCAGGAGATCATCTTACTATTTTGGGGTTTTACTTTTGGTATTGATTCTATATCTGAGGAATTTGCAGGGTTTTCTCCATTTATGGTTTCCCTGAGGAAAAAATTATGTTCATTGTCTCTTGTGTTTGATTGTTGTGCTTGTTATTCTCTTAGTTAAATATCCTAATATAATGCTAGCTTAATGTTAAAAATCTAACATGGTATCAAAGCTAACCTGAGAATAAGAAACTATGCAGCTGTGGGAACTAGGGCTTCCTACTTTGTGGATCTATATCCGTAGTTTTTCATAAAAATAAGGTTGGAATAACTCTCCTCCATAGGGCACATCTTTCTATCAAAGCATAATCCAATTCTGGGCTTTTTTAGTTTTTGACCTGACACTACTACTAAAAATTAGGGCTTTCCACAGAAGTGGAATTTTTCAGTAAGCACATGCCTGGATTGATCTCCTCCTCAAAATAGAATTTTATAGTTCAAGATCAGAGCATTTGGTTGGACAGAACTCCGAAAAATACAAACCCTAATATGCTCATGAACCAGCACTGCAGAATTTCAGCTCCAATTCCAGATCCAACATCTTGACCTGGTAAGATCTAAATATTTTGTATTTCCATTTGAGGTTCTCAGTTAATATGTCTCATCATACCAAGCTTGATGAAAAGCTTGAGGGAGTTGATAACTTTCGAGCCTGGAATTATAGGATCTCCCTGGTCCTGGAATAAAATGAGTTGGACTCCTATATCAATGAGGAGGTTCCAGTTCCAGAGGGAGATGAGGCTGAGGCCTTACACAAGAAGAAGTTGGTTATGGCTAAAAGGATTATTTCTGATTCAATCAACGATCACATCATACCACAGGTGTCCTCTCTAAAGACACCTAAAGCTATGTTTGATACCCTAACCAAATTGTTTCAAGGGAAGAACATAAACTGGAAGATGACTCTGAGAAACCAACTGAATAATGTAAAGATCTATAATGCAGAGACCATCCAGTATTACTTTACAAGGGTCTCTCAGATCAAGGAACAAATGGAAGAAGTAGATGAAGAAGTGGAAAATGCAGAGATTGTAATGACCACCTTGAATGGTATCCCTAGATCATGGAACTCCTTTATTCAAGGAATCTGTGCAAGAAAGAAGTTATTCAAGTTCAGCAGACTATGGGAAGAATGCTCTCAAGAAGAAGCTCGGATAGCAGCTCGAGAATAAAAGATGGGAAGTGAAGATCAATCCCTCACAGTCCACTCCAAGAAAAGCGGAAGAAGCTCTAATCACTCTAGAGGTAATAACTTCCACCATAAAGATAACTATAGAAAAGATCTATCTAATTTAAGATGCTATACATGTGATGAAGGAGGACACTTTGCCAAAGACTATCCTAGAAACCAGATTAACTCCCATAAGAAGAAGGGAAATAAGATAAGACACCATGCTCATGCTGCAGAGGATGATGAACCTTCCTCAAAGAGATTCAGACAAGAAAGTGATGATTCTTCAAGTGATGAAGAATATGTGCTGATCTCCACTCTCACGTGAACTATCTCACATGGAAGCAATGATTGGATTACAGACAGTGGTTCTTCCAAACATATGACGGGATGCAAAGAATCCTTTGTGAAGCTATCTGAACATGACTCACCTCACAAGGTGAAACTTGGGGATGACTACCAGTATCCAATAAAATGTAGTGGGGAATCCTCATATAAGCTATACTCTGGAAATTCTATGAAGATGCAAGATGTATTGTTTGTACTAGGACTAAAGAAGAACCTCCTCTCCATATCTGCATTAGATGCAAAAGGCATGAGGGTTGCATTTATAGATGGCTAAGTTATCATGTGGCCAAAGGGAAAGACTATTAATGATGCAGTAGTGATTGGGGAACAAGAAGGAGGTCTATACAAATTGAAGGGCCATCCAGAACAAGCCTTTTTCCATGATACAGTAGAGCCAAATGAGCTTTGGCATAGAAGGCTTGCACATGTGCACTACAGAGCACTACCACTTGCCAGCAAATTTGTTGAAGGTCTTCCAGAAATTCAAGCAAAACATGATGGAGTCTGCAAAGGATGTGTGAAAGGAAAGAATACAAAGAAGGAATTTCCAAGTAGCGAGAGCAAGGAAAAAGGAATATTGGAAATCATCCACTACGATGTATGCAGACCAATGTCATTAAGCTCACTAAGCAGGTATGTATACTATGTTTCTTTCATTGATGACTTTTCTAGGAAGACATGGATTTACTTCATGAAGAACAAAGATGAAGTATTCAGCAAGTTCAAGGAATTCAAACCCTTGATTGAGAACCACACAGAAAATAAGATCAATACCTTTCGATCAGATAATGGTGGACAATTCACATCAAATGAATTCAAAGAGTTACACAAAGACTCAAGGATTAAGAGGGAGTTGTCCACTCCATATAATCCACAACAAAATGGGATTGTAGAAAGGAAGAATAGAACTATCATGGAAGTTGCAAGATCTATGCTTCATGATCAAGATATTCCTATGCATCTATGGGCAGAAGCTTCCAGAACAGCAGTGTATGTACATAACTGTACTCCACACAGAGTACTTGAGAACAAGACACCTGAAGAAGTCTTTTTCAGCAAGAAACCATAAGTTAGCCATCTCAGAATATTCAGCTGTCTAGTGTACATACACATTCCAAAAGAAAAGACAACAAAAGTAGATCCTTCAAGAAAGAAGGGTATATTTGTGGGATACTTTGAAAGCTCGAAGGATTACAAAATATACTTCCCAGGATTCAAGAAGATCGACATCGACAGGGATGTGACATTTGATGAAGACTCATCTTACAACAAGTCTAGAGAGAAACCTGCTGAAGAACCTGAAGAAGCAGAAGCACGTAGAATTCATGATAGAACCATGAACAAAGAAACTCAAGAAGAAGATCGAGAATTTGAAGAACCTTAAGAACCTATAGATCCACCTCAGGAGAAGAGTCCTCATAAGAGGAAACCTGCTTGGGTATGAGAAGCTATCCAAGGTGTGGAAATATATGGGGCTCCAGAAGAGAATCATAGAGAAAGAAAGAGGACCAGATCATGCTCTAGGTATGTAGCATTATTATGTGATTTCATCGATAAACAACCTTCCAATTATGAAGAAGAGATAGAACAGAAAGAATGGAAGGATGCTATGATCGAAGAGTATCAATCGATCATGAAGAATGATGTTTGGGATGTTGTCCCAAGACTAGAAGGGAAGTTTGTTGTAAATTCCAAATGGATCTACAAGATCCAGCATGTTGCGGATGGTAGCATAGAGAAATATAAAGCAAGATTCACGGCTTGTGGCTTCTCACAGAAAGAAGGAGTAGATTATGAAGAAAATTTTGCACCTATAGCCAAATACACTTCCATCAGATTAGTACTTGCTCTGGCTACAGTGATGAATAGGAAGATACACCAAATAGATGTCAAGACTACTTTCTTGAATGGTGTAGTAGAAGAAGAAGTGTATGTGGAGCAGCCACTCGGTTTTGAAACACATGACAGGGAGTCTCATGTGTGTAGGTTGAAGAAAGCCCTATACGGTTTGAAACAGGCACCCAGGACATGGTACAATAGAACTGATAGCTTTCTATCCAGTTTGGGATTTACCAAGAGTAAAGCAGATTCCAACCTTTACTACAAGGTTGAAGATGGAAACCCAATGATGCTCCTACTATATCTAGATGATTTGTCTCTAGCAGGTATGGATGGGTCGATTGCTGATATGAAGAGGAATCTTGCTACTGATTTCGAAATGAAGGACTTGGGTATGATGCACTATTTTCTAGGCATGGAGGTGTGGCAGAATGCGGATGGAATCTCCCTCAAACAAGGGAAGTATGCAGTAAATATCCTGAAGAGGTTTGTGATGATGGACTGCAAGGCCATGACCACACCTATGGCATCGAACCTGAAGCTATTGAGTGACGCTTCATCAGAAGCGGTTGATGCTACGATGTATCGTCAAACGATTGGGTCCTTGATGTACCTGGCGAGCACAAGACCAGATATTTGCTTTGTTGTGAACACCTTGAGCCAGTTCCTGATAGATCCGAGACATGTTCACTTGATTGGTACAAAGCATATTCTGAGGTACCTGAGGGGTACAGTTCATTATGGGCTCAAGTATGATGCAAATCAAAAGATTAACCTGGAGGGTTATGTTGATTCATATTGGGCAGGAAGTGCCATCGATGGGAAGAGAACTTCATGGTGTTGCTTCAGTATGGGATCAGGTGTGATCTCATGGTTTAGCAGGAAGCATTCATGTGTGGAACTGAGTATAGCTAAAGCAGAGTATGTTGCAGCTTGTTCAGCTAGTTGTGAGGCAGTATGGCTGAGGAGGCTACTGTCTGATTTATTTGATCTCCAGTTGGATGCTACTTTTATATATTGTGACAACCAAAGTTTTGTGAAGTTGTCGGTGAACCCAGTGTTCCATGACAAGTCAAAGAATATCAAGATCAAGTATCACTATATTAGGGATATGGTGCAAAGGGGAGCAGTGAAGCTCTAGTATGTTGTTACAGACAAACAGATAGCTGATGTGTTGATGAAAACATTAGCCAGAGTGAAGTTTGAGTACTTGAGTCATGTAATGTAATGTACTTGAGTCATGTCATTCCCCGATATTCCTATCAACAGGTTCTATAATATAAACAAGTCATGTCAAGTCATTGTGGGTAACCCTCCTATTGGTCAAGGGTTAAAGTCCCCGCAGTTCTGGGTCACTAGGGTTATTAGACTCTCCTAGAGAAGTCAGCCCCAGTTGGTTATTGTCAAGTCGAGAATTAGTGTAAATAGAGAGTGAGCCTCTCTATTTATCACACACTCACTGACACTCAGTTGCAGCACATAGCTGAAGAAGAAGAAGAAGACACTGGGGCTAGGAAGAAAGAGGTTACTGCTGTCGGGAGATCATCTTACTATTTTGGGGTTTTACTTTTGGTGTTGATTCTATCTCTGAGAAAGTTGCGGGTTTTTCTCCATTTATGTTTTCCCCGAGGAAAAACACTATGTTCATTGTCTCTTGTGTTTGATTGTTGTGCTTGTTATTCTCTCAATTAAAGATCTTAATATAATGCTAGCTTAATGTTAAAAATCTAACAGTTTTCAATTGTTTCATAAATTATTTCTATTTTAATTATCGGACAATTATGTGAACACATTTACAGCTGGTGCCCAATGACACCCGAAATTCCAATACTCCTCCCGTTGATGCTAATGATATTGATGCAGCAGTCAATGTTGCATATGATTTTGGTTCTTCACAATTACTTGTAAGAAAAAAAAAATTTAATTAACATCATGATTTAGATATTTATAGTAGGGATTGGCACATTTAATACATAGTAATCTTGATACAATATATTTTATACAGGGTGAGCATGATGAGTGTTAGCGCCTGTGCTAAATTTTGGGGATTTTTGCACATGCATCTTCACTAATCCCCTACAAAAGGATAGACCAGTGAAGATAATGGGTAGAGTCGAAAATTTTTACTTTATATGACCTTAGTGAGCGTTGGACAGGTTCTGAAGAAGCTTCCCCTAGTCGAAAATGAAGAAAGCATTTGAAAAAGTATAAGGTTTTGTATTAGGGAGGAGGTAAATATGAAAATTCATGGGCTTCTGTAGATCTTGCAGGTTTCGACGACCAGGATCAAAGCAAGATCTAGATCTACGACGTAAATAAATACCGCTACGTGAACTTGCATGTTGTTTTGACTTTGGAGAGAGAGAAATATGGTGGTGTCACAAGCGCTGCCATGATAAAACACGGGGGAATATCAACAACTCTCCTCCATTCATGCATATTCGATAAGATCCAACATTGTACATGCAAATCTCTATGGAAACTTGCACACTCAAAGTCAGAGATGGCTAGCACGATGGGGAACTTGCGTAAATGACATGTCCCCTCCCCATTCGATATCGCGGTCGAATATTGAAGTTACAAAAGTCACCTTGTAGAACGTGATGGTTTAAATGGCTAATCAACTAGATGCTAACTATGTAACCTAGCATTTGAAATCAAACTATCTGTTGCAGCTCCCACCACCCTACAACTTCGTCATCTTCCAAGCATGAGTTAGCTGGATAAGACTACAACTTTGTTGGGCTAGGATAGAGCACAAGGAAGAAATTGAAGTCCAAGTGGAAGAGGAAAAGGAGGCATGTGAAAAAGTGAAGGCACGCAAACAACGCCTCCCACGTATTGATGGATTCTGGATGCAAATGTCTAAACCATTTTTTGACACTGCCTTGTAAGAATTGGAAAAAATATCTCATACAAACATCACCATGATCTATCTCAAAAAGGTCAAGAAAGTATTCAAAATCTTGTAAATTTTTCTCAATTGTAAGGCCTTCCAATTCTCCACCAAACCTAGGGAGGTATTTATAGTGTTTTGCAGGGAAATCATGAAGGATATGAGGCCACCAAAAAGGCATGTATCGACTTTGGCTATTGGGTGCAATGAAGCCTTGTGGAAAATACATGCTCTTGGAAACGACATCACGAGGCCTATCAACCTGCCTCTTAAAGTCTGGGGTCTCAGGTGTAGGGTCTAGAATAAAATCATATGGACAAGATGGAGAGATACTCTATGTTTGTTAGGAAGGATACACAGGAGTGAACTCATGACTTTTCTTGGGTTGAAATAATCCATGATAGATTATTCTAACAAAATTAGGAAAAAATAAAGAAATATTTACATGAAAATCCAAGACGTTCTAGAGAAAGCTCAATCTTAAGTATCTCGTATTTTCCTCAAGCCTACCCATGCCTTTATGGTGAATTCATGCACGTTGCGGAACCCGAAAATTCATTTTAGAAACTTAACATTTGATACCACTTCCGTTCACCACCGATAGTCTGGTCTATGACACTATCGTCCATAGCTTTAGGAGGCTTCAAAACCCCCTCCTCATATCGGTTCTTTCGGCCTCCGATCTCCCAAGTGCAGTCATCTTCTAGAAATTTTAACATGGATTCACTAGGGAAAATGATGCAACCTTTTTTACATGTAGGATCTCTGTTTGTCTACATAAACCATGTATTTCTTTAAATATTTGTCATTATTCCCAGCGATGATTTTCAATTTCATCTCTAGCAACGGTGCCAGTTTGTTAGCACCTAGAATCACACCCAAGGTTGTGGGAAGGCGGACCTTGAGATAACAACAGAACTGCTTCAGGAAAGGGTGTTGGATTTCCCATTTCCAAAGAGGGATCTCTCACAAATACATAGAAAGGCTAGATTATATTGTCACGGAATAGGTTTTCAGAGGTTAGTGGTGGAAACAAGGTATGATATATTGGGCATGGAGTCACAATTCTCAAGAAATGTAGAGCAGTCGACACAGATAATGTCCACCATAGAAAGATAGCACTTCGGTCATCGCCAATATGTTACGGTCTAGTGATAAATGGGGACCGATGACAACCCATCGACGTGGAGCATTACGAGGATGAATTCCATGCCGAATTTGGAAGAAATGTCTGGTGGGAATCAAAAACAATGGCCAGTGCATGGGGACATGAATTCTAAATCGTTATACACTATGTCAAGGATGCGGAAAAAAAAATAATGTAAGGAGGAAACAAGAAGTGCATTGATGTAAAAGAAGAGAAGCACATACTGCAACTAGGAAATACACAAGAATTCTTACATCCAAAGGCTAACATCTGTCTCTGTTTCTTGTATTAAAGGTGGGTCAAATTACATAAGAACCAAAAATTTCTTAGATCTGACCAAAACCAACAACCCTTTATCCCTTAGCAAGAAGTCTTCTTATAGTGCTTTCAGGACCCTGAGACTAACCTCGAAACAGGAAGAGAAGCTAGCTACAATCATGATCAAAACTCTAACAAACTAGAATGTGGAATCCCCGCCATAGTTTACATATATTAAAAAAAATGTTATGGAGAAAATACACATGCTTGTCTTATTGGAAGCACAATGTATCTTTCCTCAGGTTTGTTTATCTTGAAAACGATGGCTCCAGACATCCCTTTTGCGGCACGTCCCAAACTTGGATCAAACCATTTTGCCTCCTGTTGGGTCTGCAATGTGTCCCTTTATTCTTGGGCATATTTTTGTTCATTTTGTGCTCAAAGGAACATTTTGGCATGGGATTATAGCTGGAAAGAAGGTTTGTGTTCCTTCGATGCTCAGCCTTCCCCCTCTCCCCCCTATCTTCTGGTAACATTGTTATTCGAGGGGATTTGAAGAAGGGTTGCACTGCTTCTGACAGTGACAAGTCCTTGAGGTTATTTTATCTTCTTGTGTTTATTTCCTCCTATGAGGAGCATCCTTGTGCAGGTCGCACAGTCCAACACATTTTTGACTTCATCACCGCCCTAGATAAAGTTTGCACTTGGCATTCACAAAGGAGGTGCTGACAACTTTGAAACCCTTCTCCTCCTATATGAGCATCATCTCCAAAGGGTCTCTTCTAACAATGGTCACCATGTGCTGAGATTATGGAGACCATGACCCTATTTGGAGGCTTTGGAGGGATGCTCATTGGATAGGAAATTCCAGGAACAGTTCCTGTCAGAGTGTGGCTTTCTAGTAAGACAGTAATGCCCTCACCAGCCTCAGGAGGTCCATCTAATGTGATGAACATCCTTTCCATGATCTTGCTGGTGCGAGAAGGTTTTTATAATACAATGAATGTCCCTAACCCAATGGTTGGATCCTTTTTGGTACAAAAATCAGGGAAATGCACAGAGCTATGCTATCCCACAAATAATAATCGCCAACAGATGAGATTTTCAAACCAGACGGCCATCGTGAACCTCCTCTAAACTTCCCATAATTCTCAGCAGAATACGATTCCACCACCTTAGCTTCTCTTCTGCATTTGCTCAGTCTTTGTCTCTTGGTGGACTTGAAGTATGACATTTAGATAGAGCTGGAAAACTAGACACGATGATGACCCCATCAACACCTTCTCACACTTTGCTATCAAGTACCCTGATGACAGCACGTGAGGGCACGTGGGTGGGGATTCCTGTTTTCCTACTGAAAATCTAGTCACATCGTCTCCTCTGTGACACCATTAAAATACCAATTGCGGAAAAGACCCTTGGCGCTATCATGCATTATTACCCGTTTGGATCATGGTGCATGGACTTGAGGTTCCTTTCCTTTTCGTCCCTATTAGTGACAGTATTAGAATGATTCTCTTTTGTCGCTTCTTCTCGCTTTGTGTAGAGGCAATACCCACCTTCAGTATCCCAATTATCATGATCTTTCCCTAATTTTCATACATGTAATGCAAAGAAATGTTGGGTTCAAGAGGGCTTGTGCTGCCTTGGATATGATTATTACCTACATGCATGTTTCAATGGCATCAGGGTGTTTGAGTACCTGTCATTTCAGCCCATTGAGCACTTGTCGTAGAATACCCTATCAATAGGATACCTTTGAACCGATCAGATCATACGTGAGATCGCCTTTTCCATCACAGAAGGACCTTCCTATAACTTTTACTGAGGAGGAACATTTTCAGCCTTTCGATCAGAACACCTTCGATCTTTACCATCCACATGTAAAGGAGGGTTACTTTTCGCAAATCCCTAAGATGTTTTGTCCCGCGAGTGTCCCATTAGTGGAGGAATCGTCCACCATAGATCTTCCTTCAACAAGATCTGCACCATTGTGTGTTACCTCCTTTTAACCCATTTCGTAGATCTGGGGACCAAGATTTCCATGATAATTTTGATTCGACGAAATCAATCTTTCCAGTTGATCTATCCTCTGTCGCTCCTGTCCCTCGAAACTCGTGGCCTCCTTAGCGTCATTCCGTGAAAAATCAAAGCTAACTTGGATCGCACGTATGGTATTCACAAAAATCATTATGTTTGTTGATCATTATGTCTGTCGATCTAGTATTCGTGAAAATCATTATGTCTGTCGATCTGGGCCTTCCTCATAGTTTCGTGACGATGGGTTACTCCAATATTTAATTCAAACTCATTCTTCACATAGTCTATTATTTTTTATGTCATAGTTTTCAATTGTTTCATAAATTATTTCTATTTTAATTATCTGACAATTACGCCAAGACATTTACAGCTGGTATCCGATGACACTCCAAATTCCCATACTCCTCCCATTGATGCTAATGATATTGATGCAGTGGTCAATGCTGCATATGATTTTGGTTCTTCACAATTACTTGTAAGAAAATTGTTTTTTAATTAACATCATGATTTAGATATTTATAGTAGGGATTGTCACATTTAATACATAGTAATCTTGATACAATATATTTTTGCAGGGTGATCATGATGAGTGTTACCGCCTATGCTAAATTTTGGGGATTTGTGCACATGCATCTTCACTAATCCCCTACAAAAGGATAGACCGGTGAAGATAATGGATAGAGTCAAAACTTTTTACTTTATATGACCTTAGTGAGTGTTGGACAGGTTCTGAAGAAGCTTCCCCTGGTCGAAAATGAAGAAAGCATTTAAAAAATAATAAGGTTTTGTATTAGGGAGGAGGTAAATATGAAAATTTGCAAGCTTGCGTTGATCCTGTAGGTTTTGACGACCAGGATCAAAGCGCGATCTAGATCTATGACCTAAATAAAAATGACTATGTGAACCTGCATGCTGTTTTGACTTTGGAGAGAAAGAAATATGGTGGGACCGCAAGCACCACCATGATAAAACACAAGGGAATATCAACATCTCTCCTCCATTCACGCATATTTGATAAGATCCAATAGTGTACATGCAAATCGCTATGGAAACTTGCACACTCAAAGTCAGAGAGGGCTAGCATGATGGGGAACGTGTGTAAATGACATGTCCCCTACCCATCGGATATTGTGGTAGAAGATTGGAGGTACAAAAGTCACCTTGTAGAGCGTGATGGTTTAAAGGGCTAATCAACTTGACACTAACTACATAACCTGGCATTTGAAATCAAACGATTTTTTGCAGCTCCCACCACCCTACAACTTCAACGTCTTCCAAGCATGAGTTAGCTAGATAAGACTACAACTTTGTTGGGACAGGACAGAGGACAAGAAAGAAATTGAAGTTTAAGAACAAGAGGAAAAGCAGGCATGCAACAGAGTGAAGGCACATAAAGAATGCCTCCCACGTATTAATGGATTCTGGCTACAAATGTCTAAACCATTTTTTGACACTGCCTTGTCAGAATTGGGAAAAATATCTCATACAAACATCGCCATGATCTATCTCAAAAAGGTCAAGAAAGTATTCAAAATCTTGTAAATGTTTCTCAGCTGTAAGGCCTTCCCATTCTCCATCAAACCTAGGGAGGTATTTATAGTGTTTTGCAAGGAAATCATGAAGGATCTGAGGCCACCAGAAAGGCATGTATCGACTTTGGATATTTGGTGCAATGGAGTAGTGTGAAAAGACATGCTCTTGGAAATGACATCATGAGGCCCATCATCTTGCCTCTTAATGTCTGGGGTCTCAGGTGGAGGGTCTAGAATAAAATCATATGGACAGGACAAAGAGATACTCTCCGTTTGTTGGGAAGGATATATGGGAGTGAACTCATGGCTTTTATTGGCTTGAAATAAGCCATGATAGATTATTCTAACAAAATGAGCAAAAAATAAAAAAGTATTTACATGAAAATCCAAGACATTCTGGAGAAAGATAAATCTTAAGTATCTCGTCTTTTCCTCAATCCTACCCATGCCCTTACGATGAATTCATGCACGTTGCGGAACCCGCCAATTCCTTTTAGAAAATTAAATTTTCATACCACTTCTGTTCACCACCGACAATCTGGTCTGTGACACTATCGTCCATAGATTTACGAGGCTTCGAAACCTCCTCCTCGTATCGGTCCTTTCCGCATCCGATCTCCCAAGTGCAGTCATCTTCTAGAAATTTTAACATGGAGTCGCTAGGGAAAATGATGAAACCTTTTATACACGTAGGGATCTTTGTTTTCCCACATAAACCCTGTATTTCTTTAAATATTTTTCGTTCTTCCCAGGGATGATTTTGAATTTTGTCCACGGTAATGGTGCCAGTTTGTTAGCACCTAGAATCGCGCCCAAGGTTGTGGGAAGGCGGACCCCGAGGTAACAAAAGAACCACTTCAGGAAAGGGAGTTGGCTTCCCCATTTCCAAAGAGGGATATCTCATAAATACATAGAAATGCCGGATTATATTGTCACAAAATAGGTTTTCAGAGGTTAGTGGTGGAAACAAGGTATGATATATTGGGCATGGCGTCACAATTCTCAAGAAACGCAAAGTAGTCGACACAGATAATGTCCGCCAGAGCAAGATAGCACTTTGGTCATGGTCAATATGTTAGGGTATGGTGATAAATGGGGAACGATGAAAACCCATCGACGTGGAGCATTACGAGGATGAATTCCATGCTGAATTTGGAAGAAATATCTGGTGGGAATCCAAAACAATGCCCAGCGCATGGGGACATGAATTCTAAACCGTTATACACTATGTCAAGGATGCAGAGAAAACATAATATAAGGAGGAAACAAAAAGTGCATTCATGTAAAAGAAGAGAAGCACATACTGCGACTAGGAAATATATAGGAATTCTTACATCGAAAGGCCGACATCCGGCTCTGTTTCTTGTATTAAAGGTGGGTCAAATTACATAAGAACCAAAAATGTCTCAGATCTGACCAAAGCCAAAACTCTTTCTCCCTTAGTGGGAAGTCTTCTTATAGTGCTTTCAGGACCCTGAGACTAACCTCGAAAGATGGAGAGAAGGTAGTTATAATCATGATCAAAACTCTAAAAAACTAGAACATGGAATCTCTGCCACAGTTTACATATATTAAAAAAATGTTATGGACAAAAAATGCATGCTTGTCTTATTAGAAGCGCAACGTCTCTAGCCTCAGGTTTGTTTGTCTTGAAAACGATGGCTCTAGAAATCCCTTTGCAGTGCGTCGTGGACTTGGATCAGACCATTTTCCTTCCTGTTGGGTCTGCAATGTGTCCCTTTCTTTTCGGGCATATTTTTGTTCATTCTGTGCTCAAAGGAACCTTTCTGCATGGGATTATAGTTGGCAAGAAGGTTTGTGTTCCTTCGGTGCTCATCCTTCCCCCTCTCCCCACTATATTCTGGTAACATTGTTATTCAAGGGGATTTGAAGAAGGGTCACACTGCTTCTAACAGTGACAAGTCCTTGAGGAGGTTTTATGTTCTTGTGTTTCTTTCCTCCTATGAGGAGGATCCTTGTGTAGGTCGCACGGTGCAAAACATTTTTGACTTCATCACTACCCTAGATAGAGTTTGCATGTGGAATTCACAAAGGCGATGATGACGACTTTGGAACCCTTCTCCTCCTGTATGAGCATCCTCTCCAAAGGGTCTCTTCTAACAATGATCACCATGTGCTAAGATTATGGAGACCACGAACCTATCTGGAGGCTTTGGAGGGATGCTCATTGGACAGGAAATTCCAGGAATAGTTCCTGTTGGAGTGTGGCCTTCTATTAAGACAGTAATGCCCTCACCAGCCTTAGGAGGTCCATCTAATGTGATGAACATCCTTTCCATGACCTTGCTGGCGCTGGAAGGTTTTTCTAATACAATGAACATCCCTACCATGATGGTTGGAGCCTTTTTGGTACAAAAATCAGGGAAATGCATGGAGCTATGCTCTCCCACCAATAATAATCCCCAATAGACGAGCTTTTCAATCTAGATGGCCATCGTGAACCTCCTCTAAACTTCCTAGAATTCTCAGCAGAACATGGATAATTTTAGGGGCGAAATTTAGCCCATGGGCTATTCTTAGGGGGTTTTCTCCAAAAAAAGGTTCACCATTTTGCAGTTTTTGAAGTCTTGTTTCGCCCAATTTTGATGGGGTAAACTTTTTTTACCCTAAAAATCACCAAATTATTATATAAATGACATAAAATACTTGGAAATTAAAATGTTTTTTGAAAAATATCGCCAAACATTTTATAGTTGGTGTTTTAAGAATAGGTAAGATTCGCCAACATTTATACACTTTTAAATAAGTATGGTTCCTTAAAATCATCCCTGCAGCAGAATAAAATTCCACCACCTTATCTTCTCTTCTACATCTGCTCAATCTTTGTCTCTCGGTGGATTTGAAGTATGACATTTAGATAGAGCTAGAAAACTGGACAAGATGATGACCCCATCAACACCTTCGCACACTTTGATGTTGAGTACCTTGATGACAACATGTGCTGGCACGTGGGTTGGGGATCCTATTTTCCTGCTGAAAATCTAGTCACGTCGTCTCCTCTGCTGCACCGTTAAAATACTAGTTGTGGAAAAGACCCTTGGCGCTATCATGCATTGTTACCCGTTTGGATCATGGCGCATGGACTTGACGTTCCTTGCCTTTTCAGCCCTGTTGGTGATGATATCATAATGATTCTCTTTTGTCGCTTCTTCTCACTTTGTGTAGAGGCCATACCCGCCTTCAGCATCCCAATTATCATGATATTTCCCTGATTTTCATACGTGCAATGCAACAAAATTTTGGGTTCAAGAGGGCTTGTGTTGCCTTGGAGATGATTATTACCTACATGCATGTTTCAATGGCATCGGGGTGTTTGAGTACCTGTCATTTCAGCCCCTTGAGCACTCATCGTAGAATACCATGTCAATAGGATACCTTTGAGCCAATTAGATCATACATGAGATCGCCTTTTCCATCACAAACGGACCTTCCTACAACTTTTGCTGAGCAGGAACATTTTTAGCCTTTCAATCAGAACGCCTTCAATCTTTACCATCCATGTGTAAAGGAGGGTTGCTTTTCGCAAATCCCCAAGACAGTTTGTCCCGCAAATGTCCCATTAGTGGAGGAATCATCCACCGTAGATCTTCCTTCGACAAGATCGACATCGTTGTATGTACCTCCCTTCAACCAATTTCGTAGATCTGGGGACCAAGATTTCCATGAGCGTTTTGATTCGACGAAATCAATCTTGCCAGTTGATCTATCCTCTGTCGATCTTAGCCCTCAAAACCCACGGCTTCTTTAGTGTCATTCCATGAAAACTCAATGGAAACTTGGATCACACCTATGGTATTCATGAAAATCTTTATGTCTGTCAATCTGGTTTGTCTCTAGATTGCCACCGTAGATGTGTAACGCTCTTTAACACAATTTTAGACCACCATGTGACTAGGATTTTTCCTGCATTTTTAGGTTGTGATTGCTCCTTCCAACCTTTTTTATCATGTTATATGGTGAAAAACAATGCTAACACATACCTTATGATAGGAAAAATTCTTAAACTAAAATACACTGATCCAGGTAGCCCCAAAGTAGATGCACACATCGGAGTAAGTATGATCCAAAAATATATAGTGGATTTGGGTGTAGAAATTAATGTTATGTAACTAAAGATACCATGTTGAGATTGAACATTCAAAACTTACTAAGGCATACCACCATTGCTTTACAATTAGCAGATATTTTCACAACCTTTTTTTGAAAAAAAAAGGTCTCAAATGAAAACTTCAGCGGGGGCATCCGGGACAAGTTGGCATATTGAAAAACTCAATGGGGAAGTATGGCAGTATGTGAAAGACAAAATGGGTGGAGGTCAAGGAATTGATATTGGAAAATGAAGAATCAGTGGAAAAAATATTGACAAAATAAATTTTCACTAGATTTGAATTTCCAAGAGAACTTCTCACTGATAGGGGAGCACAATTCACCTTAAATTTGATATAATATTTCCTGAAAAAAAGGTAAACATAGATAATTAGCTTCTTATCACCCATAGGAAAATGGTCATGTGCAAGTGATAAATAGAGAGATATAAAAAATATAACCCGATATAATCAAGATTCACATGAGGGATTGAGCCAATCCTATTCATAAATCTGCATGGGAATATAACACCACATTGAATACCACCATAGATTTCACTCCCTATGAATTGTTCTATGCTAAGAAAATCATGTTTCCCATTGATTTTAAACTTAAAACGTTAAGAACATAAGTAGATGTTAGCATAGATTTGCCAATAGATCATAATGATGCACTACTACAACTCATACATCTAGATGAGCTCAGGTAGAAATCCTACATCACAAAAGTCAAATCCAATGTTAGAGACAATCATAGCATGACAAGGACATAAAAATGAAAGACATCAAAGAAGAAGAATGGGATCTTCTCTATGATTCAAGTTTTAAAGAATTTAAAGAGAAATTGAGGACCAGATTGTTAGGAGCCTACCAAGTTGAAATAATATATGACAATGGATCAATGAGAATAAGAACAATAGATGAATCTCAAGTCCCAATATTGGTCAATGTGCATAGACTGAAGCTTTACATGAAGCCCCTAACTAAGGTAGAGTTCACTGAAACCCCAGAGGAAATAAATTTGACTTTGATACAAGGTGGAATGACGCTAAAGCGGCCGCGGGCTGGTTTACGGTGCTCTAATGAATAGTATTCATTATTTTTTTCAGGTTACTTCAATTTTAGTGCAATTATTATGCATACTCTCCCCAAATTTTGTATCCATACAAAATATATCAAGCATATACATTCTTAATGCAATTGTTGCCAATTTCATTCAATGTTATTCTCAAATATTTTGTCAATTCCAAACATATGTTTATACTTAACATCAATCTTATACATATTTATTAGACTAGTGAAATTCACACTAATATAACTCCAAATCTCTCAAAAAAAATTGCATTTTTTATTTTTTTATATTACCATATTGATTAAAATTAGTTATCATTTTTCCAATTTCAAAAAAACAAAAAAATAATTATAAATATTTAGTATTCAACATTTTGGAATTTCTTATATGATAAAAAAATATATGAACTCATTAAAATAATGAATATATAATAATAATAATAAAGTGTAAACTTTTAGTTTTATGACTTTTTATAAAACATTTTTTTATGGTCTTTCAAGCCCAATATTTTAGCGAACTAATCAAATCAAGTGTTTCCATCGTGAGCAATCTTACACAAACAATCCAATGTGAACCAAAGCTAGAGTAAAAAATTGGAGAACACCCCAGGTTTTTCAAGCCTAGTATTTTACGGACATCCCCACAAGACGTGGATGAATTTGATGAGCATATATGAAAAGATATGCATCCTGAAGTAACATATGCACCCTGAAGTAAGTAACAACACTCTGTAAATGTAATGATAGATCATAATGAAATGCCAAAAACTCACCATGAACAAACTAAACTTTTAGTTATTTGATGCAATTATATTGTAATGTAGAATTTAAACAAACACAGAACAATAAAAATTTTAGAAAATATTTGTGATTTACATCTAGAGACCTTTTTAAAACATTACCATTAGCTTTCACTTAATGAAGATTGTAGATCTAATATTTTTTCTATACTTGGGTTAGGAACATATTAAACCTTAATCACAGAAAAGCTTCATGTTGATGTCCGATTTAATATGAAGGATGAAAGAAATTTCCAATAACTTGGTGGCATTTAAAAATGCCGTTGCCTTCAAAAAAATAATGGGGCAGATAATCAATATATTGATTATCAATGCCCAAGTAAAAGCTACAACAACGCAACTGTCAATGAAGAATGCAATACAATAAAAATGAAATTACAATTCATGCAATCAAAGATAATGAAAATGAAATTACAACAGAATTCATCACTATCACCAAGGACTTACAAATTCAATTGTGCTGAAAAATTGAACTAGATAAAAAGCGCACCTTAGAATATACTTACAAATTCAGTTATGCTGGAAAATTGAACTAAATAAAAAGCGCACCTTAGGGACCTGACAGCATTCTTGCCCATCTGATCCCGTGTTCCTTAAAAGCACCTTGGATGCTATTCAGTAACATGTTTGGCTGCTAGCAAAGAGAAGTAATTCACGGTGTTACACAGATCTTAAATAGCAGTGCAATAACAACAAATTACACTGGAGGGATTCAGTCGGTTTTTCCGTTTGGTCAATATTTTCTCATATTAGAATTGAGACAACACAAACAAATCAGAATAGTATCTACAACTAAACCTTCTAAATTTATTTCAAATTAAGTAATTTCACAATAAGTTGACTTACAGCTAATCAACATAAATAATTCAATAATTAATTGCCTACAACATTGAGCATCACCTTATCATTATTTCACTTGTGGAAGCATGCAGGCTTCATTATAGAGTTGAATGAGATACTTGTTCACATCTTGAAGCGCTACCAAAACCATTTCAAATTTTATCATGCAACTGAAGAATCTGATAGTTGTGTCACAAATCTGTTGCAACAGAAGAAAAATTACACAATTCATGGTATATGAGTACCAAAGGAACGAACAAAGTACAATGAAGAAAGTAGAACGTACCACATAGAAATCCAACAGGACTACAGAGCGCCTGCAGAAGAGCTTTATAAAGAGAAAAGAAAACATTAATTACTACCTTGAGTTGAACATTAAAAAAATCTGGACAGATACTTCTTAGCGGATGTGAGTATGAAAGTTGCTGAAAGCCGCTCTTGCGTCTTTAATCTTTGCCTTCTTTGAGGTATCCGGACCTCCAAAAATTTTCCAAAACCTTAGTGTTTCATCTGCTGCGGCTGATACGACTGTGTACCCATCAGGGCTCTGAAGAGGCAAAAAATAGGGAAGGGTCGTCAGGACAAATCTATTCATAAAGGGAAAACATGAATTGAATGCATAAAAACATGAATTTTAATACCTGTGCCATATGAAGAACTCGATTAGTATGCTCTGTAAGCTCAGTAATCTTCACCATGGATGGGTATTTCCATAAGGTTAACTGGTTCTTATCTAACCCATGTGAACTCAATAACTCGCGCTCATGTCTATTCCACAGTAATGAAGAGACTTGAGAATGGGTGTCGATAGTATTCAAGCATGCACCTGTTTGAGTGTGCCAAAACTTTATAGACCTGTCTAAACTCCCTCCACCGGATGCCAAAAGATTGTTCTGGAAGGGGCACCATGCTAAGGCCTTGACTGCTGCACAATGTTTATCTAATTTATGTAGATATTGAGAGGAAGAACTATGAGATGCCATGCTCTTGTCCCAAATGTATAGTAGATTATCACTTCCCCCACTTGCAAGTTGTTGGCCAGAAGGAGACCATTTCAATCCACAAACCTCATCGGTATGCCCTCTGTATGTTTGAACAATGTGCTCAGGCATGCGAACATCATGATTGATTACGATCCCGTCCAGTCCTCCGGTGGTGAGAATAGGACCATTCCAAGCAAGGGCACCAACGCCTTCATGATGACCTTCGAAATCTCTTAACTGTAATTTTATCCATGTCGAATTTAGAGATTGCCATAATTACCTCAGAATGAGAAAACCTTGGAAGAGATAAAAAGGTTTAATTTACCTTTTTATCAGATGCAGAATCCCATAGCTGTACAACAGAATTATTCATTCCAACAGCAATTTGCCTCCCATCAGGTGCCCAACTAACGCTGGTAACGGGACCCTCTTCATTATCTGCAATCAAAAGCTCGGATGTAGAGCTATCCGAAGCATCCCACAAGTATACAGTGTTTCCAAGGGCTACTGACAAAACGTTGGTAGAACTCCAATCTAGTAGATTCAAGTAATAATCATCCAACATGTCTGGTGCCTCCAGAGTTCTGTGTGCAGACTACAATCAACATGGATACGTTAAATTTATAGTCTAAGAAAACATGACAAAGGAAAATGATTCTGAAATGGCCACATCCAGCGTACTAATGACAAAACCCCGAATACTATGTAGTTTATCTGGTCCCCAAAGAGTACAATTAAAGATAGGTAAATGTCAATGGTTTTACAAAACAAAACAGGACCAGGGCTTCGTTTACGAAAGGGTAATTTTCTGTGCTGAAATAAGTCATGGCATCATTCTGTGAACATAATTTTTTAAGAAATTGGAATGGATGTGGTAGCGAATTCATCGTTGCAAATAGAAAAGAAAAAAAGACTGTAAAGCATTCATCCAAATGGGATAATGATGCAATTATAAGCACAAGCCATTTCGCACACAAATCCAAATAGGACAAGGGCTTAGTTCAATAACGAGTAAACATCAATGAAAGTCAGATCTGTTTATAGAATGTCAAATGAAAATGACTAGAAATGAAATATGAAATCCAAGCTTTACCTGAGGAATATATCTGCGTGCTCTTTTGGCAACAGGGAGATTAGCTGACACATATTGTTGTGAAACCTGGGAAGCAGTCGATGATTTTCCTTTGAAAGAAAGAATTCTGCAATTGTTGTCTGCAACATTTGCATTCTTAAATAAAGTTGTTCCCATCTCCTCCTTGTATGCTTTTTTGGAAGGGGAGGGGTAGGGGGTATGATTATCCTCATTTTCCTTTTCTTTCCGCGTTACCATGAATCTAGCTGCATCAAAATCCATGGTTCCTCTTTCTGGAACGAATCTGTCGCTCTGCCATAAAAAAAAACAATAAAACTGAGTTCTCAATCACAATTCCAACAGACCACCCCAAGAAAAAAATGGATCCATGGTTCCTCTTTCCGGAATGAATCTGTCGCTCTGCCATAGAAAAAACAATAAAACTGAGTTCTCAATCACAATTCCAACAGACCATCCCAAGGAAAAAAGAGCTTCCAATAGGTATTAGTTTGACGATTAAGTTGTGAGGGTGATATTCTTTAAATAATATTAAAATCCTCATAAGCATGCTAAACCGTAGATACAATTCATTGTACTAAAACCCCAAATCATGCACGTTTTCAGCATAGAAATCATCGCATAAAATGAAAATATCCATACTATGTAACCATTCATTGAAGCACCCTGTTTCTGTAGGGGACAAAGGCATTGCTTCGCTGTGAAGAGTCTCTTGGAATCCATTGAATAGCAAGACGAGTCCATATTTCTGGGGACTCCTTAGCAAAATCACAAAAGAAAAACACAATGTATGAGAAACAATTAATATACTTAAACTCGCAAAAAAAAATGAAATCAATTGTTCCAGCAGAATTTGAATTTTAAAAGCTTGATGTCTAGCTCTCCGAAATGTATATCCAGCGAGTATCAAAAGAGAGAAAAGAAATCAATTGTAAAAGCTTGATGTCTAGTTCTCCCAAAAGTATATCTCGCGAGTATCAAAAGCCCCCTAAAGCCCCCTAGTAGCAGCTTGCTGTTCTCTTTGCCCAGAGCAAAGCAATCTCTAAAACCACAGAAACCAGGTCAACTCATTCATGGCAAAATGAAGAAGAAACTGCGAAGACACATTAAACACCTAGTTAGCTTTAGCCCACACATTAAATACCTAGCTAGCTTTAGCCCAACGGTGATAAAGCCAGCCAAGATATGGGATAAGTGTTTCTTGTTCCTAAAGCATTCCCTTATTTGTGCTTAAGCGTTGACCATTCCCTTATTTGTGCGTAAGCGTTGACCCTTTCAACAAATTTGACTTTATTAATGCTATGGCAATTTTCATAGGAATAAATTGTTATTATTGAATTATTTATTTAATTTTATTGTTAAAATTTTATAAAAGGTTAGTTTTTTATCTAAATATTAAATATTTTAAAATAATAATAAATATTTGTTTATGTGTGTAAGTTATTTTGTAATTTATTTATATGTTGGAAGGCCCCAAAGGTAGTTTAGTTGGTTGGAATCTGTTCAATTCCAGTCAATTCAATTCAATAAAGTAAGTGGAGTAATCCAATTGTGGCGGTGTTGTTGTTGAGGGTACTATTGTTAGGTTGATTGTTGTGGTATATGTCCAAAGGGAGGTCCTCCCCAATATTAGTCACATTATTGGTTTGAGTCACTTTATTGTTTGGGTTAGGAATGGGTTGAGTAGGAATTCCATTGTGGCGGTGTTATTGTTTTGGGTACTATTGTTAGGTTGGTTGTTGTGGTATATCTCCAAAGGGAACCCTCCCCAATATTATTGCCAAGGTGGGTTTTGGGATTGCTTAAGAGCCCATGCCTACCATGGTATGGGTGGATACCAACTTCAAGGGGGATAATAAATGTTACCCAATCACGAATTAGGAAATTAAGATGGGTCTTAAATTATATTTGGTGGTCATAGTTCTCATGACCATTTTTAATTGACAAATCAAATTTGTTATGTTTCCTGATTGGCCCCTTAGTATATTGCTTTTAACTTTGCAAACGAAGGATAGCTATGAGTTGCATGATCCTACTCACATATGGCACAATTTTGACCTTGTTCATTGGGAAGTGTCTTAGGGACGCTCAATTCGACATTTGGTATAGAAAATTGATACTTGGCCAATTCTGCCTTACCACAACTTTTTTTTTCTTGCAGTGTATTCAACTAAGAACTCTAGGAGTTGTGTTGAAATATTGTAACTTCGAAGGATATGTTGAATGTATTTACTATTGTACCCCAAGGGAGATGTTCTATTCCTTTGTCGAGATGTTATTATTGTAATTGGTCATCATAGAGTCATGAGGTAAAGCCTCCATTATAAGTTGGGTCAGTAGTACCCTAATGAATATAATATAAGGGTGTGCGTACGAAGATGGTTCCACTTTTTAGTTCCATTCTATAAATCCAAAACTCATGTATGAAAATGAAATCTATAACGCATATGCATTATGGATGGTTTGGTTCAGAAAACCCAAGCCTAAAACCGAAGCAAAGACTAGTTACACTATATCGCAAGTGCGATATATCACACTTGCATTTTGTAAGAGTTACAAATCGCAAGTGCGATATATCGCACTTGCTGTGCGATATATCGCACTTGCTGTATATCACAAGTGTGATTTGTAAAACTAAAAAAAGAAATAAAACAAAGGAATGCGAGTTTTATTTTTTTATTTTACATTTTACGCCGCGAAGAATGAAAGGGAGATATATCAGGAAGGAATTTTAGCTCGCAAGCGATTTGGAGGGCGCATTTTGAGGTAGGGGATCGACAAGGTGGAATGCAATGGAAGGTAAGAATTTCTTTGATTTTGGTTTCTCTTTGTTAATTTAATAAATTTTTAATTAAAACCAAGAATGAAATATTAATTTATTTTGTAATTTGTGGTTTTTATATTAATAGATAACACTAATAATCAAACCACCAATAACCCAAACCCAAATCCAAACACCAAACACCTGGAAGAGGAACACGATCGGAATTCAAAAATTCTTGCTCGTTTGGGTGCACTGAGAAGCCTTAGTTCAATTTTTAGACGGGGGGACCATATAAGACGACCATTGGGTGAGGCACTAGATAACATAACCAATAAATTTTACAATGCCGAGGGAGCACTGTACAACATTAGCTCCTACAAGGATTCCCAAAGGAAATACTATTCAATTGGGATGAGCTACAAATATGTAAAGAAATTAAACATAACAAAGGACCAACTTTTTTCACTATTCTGGGACCTTAGCACTTGATTGGTTCCTCCCACCAGTTGACCACACATTTCTACAGATTGGTCCATAGAACCAAATATTAAAGCCAACTGGATGGATCGCTGGTACATGGTGTTCGATAAATTCCGTCATGGGAATAGATACATCCCATTCTATTTCTTGAGGAAATTATGATGCCGAGTTTATCTTGGGTAAACATGTAAATTACTTTGATATTTTAGAGTTCTAGGGGGTAGGACATGGGATGCCCCAAGATAGGCAAGGGGTGAGGATTGGTACAAATTATGTGTGACGAACTCCACGCACACCAAACCCCCCTTGGTTATATCCTCTTGCAGGTCCTGTGATTGATGAAATACATGAGGCATTATTCCATTTGGCAGATACATTGCTTCGACATGGGACTGATGTCGAGGGTAGTGTAGGCCAAGGGGTTAGAAGATTTGAGACTGGCCCATCTCGGGTTGAACCATCACACACGGAATCCACATAAGTATCGAGACCCTACTAGATCTAGAGATCACACTAGACATGCAGATGGTTCATAGTTTCACGTCATGCCACATCATTCCACAACTTGTGAAAACATATGCTATGGGCCTTGCTCATAGTTCCGTGATTATGAGTTACTCCAATATGTAAGTCAAACTCGTTCTTCACATAGTCTATTATTTTTTGCATCACATTTTTCAATTGTTTCATAAATTATTTCTATTTTAATTATCTAACAATTACATGAACACATTTACGAAATTACCATACTCCTCCCATTGATGCTAATGATATTGATGCAATGGTCAATGCTGCATATGATTTTGATTCTTCACAATTACTTGTAATAAAATTGTTTTTTAATTAAGATCACGATTTACACAATTATAGTAGGGATTGGCACATTTAATACATATTAATCCTGATACTATATATCTTACGCAAGGTGAGCATGATGAGTGTTAGTGCCTGTGCTAAAATTTGGAGATTTTTGCACATGCATATGACCTTAGTGAGTGCTAGATAGGTTCTGAAGAAGATTCCACTAGTTGAAAATGAAGAAATCATGGGAAAGCTCCTAAGGTTTGTGTTGATGTATATGTAACTTCGGAATGTATTCACTTGTATTTCTTATGTATTGTAACCCGATGTTTATTCCAGGATGTATTTGTAATGTACTTGATTCATGTCATGCCTCGATGTTTCGATTGGGAAGATCTGTAATGTAAACAAGTCATGTCAAGTCATTGTGGGTAACCCTCCTATTGTCTAAGGGTTAAAGTCCCCGCAGTTCCGGGGCACTAGGGTTATTAGACTCTCCTAGAGAGGCCGGCCCTAGTAGGGTTTTAGTCATGTCGAGATTAGTATAAATAGAGAGCTAGCCTCTCTATTTAGTACACAACTCATACACACTCAATTGTAGCGCATAGTTGAGGAAGGAGAAGACATTGGGGCTATATAGAAAGAAGGTTACTGCTGTTGGGAGATCATCTTACTGTTTTGGGGTTTTACTTTTGGTATTGATTCTATCTCTGAGGAAGTTGTGGGTTTTTCTCCATTTATGGTTTCCCTGAGGAAAAACACTATGTTCATTGTCTCTTGTGTTTGATTGTTGTGCTTGTTGTTCTCTCAGTTAAAGATCCTAATGTTCTACTAGATTAATGTTAGAAAACTAACATGGTATCAGAGCTAACCTGAGAAGAAGACACTGTGCAGCTGCGGGACCTAGGAGGGCTTCCTACTTTGTGGATCTCTCTCCACAGTTTTTCAGCAAAAGAAGGTTGGAATAACTCTCCTCCTTAGGTCGCATCTTTATGTTGAAGCAAAATCCAATTCTAAGGTTTTTCAATTTTGGACCCGACACTGCTATCGGAAATTAGGGCTTTTCACAGAAGAGGAATTTTTCAGTGATCCCAGGCCTGAATTGATCTCCTCCCTAAAGTCGAAGGTTGGCTGGAATATTTCACCTCCTGCGGACAGCAAGGTGTTCCATTGGCCTGAATGGTTCAGATCCAGAACAAATAGAGGACAGAGGTTGAAGACTCTCCCTAGACGCTGTAGATATCTGGAATACAAGGCTTTGACAGTTCACCTATGTACCTGCAAAAAATCTCAACACGAAACGAATCAAAGAAACCAGAATATGATCTACTAATCTATGCTAGTGACTAAGGAATCTAGCAACATATATATGTGAAATCACAACAACAACATCATATGTGGGATAGAAATAAACTTGCATTAGAAATATGAAGAATTTTACAACCAATCCTTAGTGTTGACGTGCATCTCCATGAAACCAGCTCTTCATCCCCAAAAGCTTCAACTCTAGCTGTCTATGCTCTCTCCAAATGATCTTGGGCCAAGAATCAATCCAACATCATAACAATACCTTCAATTTTCTCCCCTCAACCATGGCTATGAGCTCATATTTATAGGGCTTTAATGGATAGAGATGGTTGAGAAATTAGTGGGTGAGGTGGCCTCTAAGATCCTAGGATGAGGAATCGCGAGCTCAACCAACCCACAACAGTAGGGATAAGGTAGTACATGAGGCTTATCATCTAGAAGCCTCGAGAAACTTCTCTTTTTCCCTTTTTACCCAGGGTACCGCGCTTCTCCTTCTATGACAGAGCGGTTCTGGTAATAACCACCTATGGACCAAGGATGATGGGCGATGGCACCGCTTATGGACAACCTATGAAAGGCGATGCGAGCAGGGGTACCGCTCCTAGATAAAGGGCCATGCACGGTGCTAGGAATTTGTATGAAATATGGATGAAAAACCATTTAGTTTCCACTCCAGAAGCTGGGATTCAGGGCAAGTAGGTATTTCAAATGTCTTATCACATGATGGTGATAGGATTTTGGTATAACAGGATGCCCCCCAAAGCATGAGTCTTAGAGTGATACAATAAATGAGAGCTTTGAGAACAAGTCGTCGCCAGGAGATGAACATGTTGGCTCGATCGGAGTATGCAGTCAAGTAGGCATCTATAGTACATTAGTATGTTGACTCATAGACACAAGTAACCAAACTCATAGCTGCAGACCAATACAAGGTAGATCCATGAGTGGAATAAACAAGCATGGCTACTAGAATACAGCGTAGATCCATGTGATAGAGGACTCAAACTTGGACATAGCTACCAGATATACAATGTAGATCTATGTCATACATACGCAAATTTGAGCATAGCCATGACCATACAAATGTGGATCCATGCTAGATATACAAAACTCCATCACAACCTGGGGAAAAAGCAATGAGCGCTTTTAAACAAATGCCCAGGGTCTTCGTTTCGTCTTCCACAAAGTACGATTCTATCCATGTGATTACAATGATCTGAAGTCGAACATGGTAGAAACCACTTGATTACTGGCCAATGATGTGAACCATTAACAAGTTCAAGGGAGATCACCATTAATGTCAATGATTCCCAAGGTACTCTAGTACAATCTACTGAGTGCGAATAGATGTCCTGATGTCGAACACCCAGTCGATTCTATCGATCAAAGGTCAATGATGTGAACCTATGTCGAGAGCGAGAGAATCTGTCATTAAGGCATATAGATCTCAAGGTACTAAATATTGTTTCTAAGACTATTTCCCAGATGATGAGCTAATGTCGACGGGAATAGTCTCGTCAAAGGAGGGCCATGATGAGTCCCACATCGACGACAAGAAAATCAGAACATAGTTCTGGAATGATGTGAATATAGTAACCATATGACCGATTCAAAGATAATGACACAAAGACTATGTAGACTGGAGAGGTAAAACTTCTTCAAGTCTCCTTTGAACATCGGGCGGCACGACAAAATGACTTGGCAGCATGACTAGACAGGACAGATACACAATGCGACAGTGGACAATGCATTCTTTTGAAAGACTCAAAGGATTGACATGACTAATGAAAGTGGATTGTCACGGAGATCAGCTGAATACCCAATTGACTGACATGATTGTGCAGACAAGTGCCATGTTCAAAGGTAATGACAAACAACTATCATTATTTGCAAAATGATTCCCTTCCCATTTCCCTCATCTTGATTGATGACTGCCTCTTTTCGGTTTTACAAGTTGAAAGAGGGTAACAAACATTCGATATAGCTTGTCAGAAGACAAGTCCAGTCTCATATGTTTTACGAACCTGAGAGAGGATGGGTTCATTCCCAAAATGGGTCTCTCACTGTTTAATTTAACAAGTCCACTAAAAGAAAACTCGGTATCGTTGATGTTTAGAGAGTCTGAACGAATACAGAAGAAAAATCAATGGGGGTCCTTTTTCGTATGATTTAGTCTCTAAGGCCTGAAAAAGTGTAAAATCATACCTTAGAGAACTCTTCCAGTCATGATTGGCTGGAGTGTTCCTTTCTCGTAAATAGTCCTATCCGAACCAAGAAAGAGATAACCTACCATCGAACGAACGACTCTTCAAATACTTTAACGAGCGTGAAGAAGACAAGATCGCTCAACAATCTTTTTGTATTTAGGGAGCCTGAAAAGGTTTTGAAGAGAACTCCATGAGGTTCCTTTACGCAATGTAATGTTTTACGAGCCTAGAAAGAATCGAAAACAGACTCGATGAATTTTTCGTGTTTAAGGAGCCTAAAAAAGAGGTGAAAAGAGAAATCCATGACACTTCTTTACACAATGTCATATTTTACGAGCCTGGAAAGAAACTTGAACTGGACTCGAAACTTTGATACTAGATTTTAACGAGCATGACAAAGTGTCGTAATAAACGCTTGACGACCCTTTCTGTTTTGTGAAAGTATGAAAAAGCCATAAACAAACTTTCCAAAGCTTCTTATTAAAGTCAACCTGGAGACGACTCATAAACAAGTGTTAAATGCATTCAAAATCAACATTAAGGGATTATGACAAATAGATTTTGACCAGAACATGATGTAATATCAAAAATATAGTAAGTTAAACCCAAAAAATGTCTATATAAGGCAAGTAAATAGTAAAAAATCAAAACATTTCATTATTTACCTCTAGCAGAGAGCACTTGGAGCATTTTCTAGCCAGATCTTCCACAGCTGATACCATGAGTTTCCACCATCCGTTTTCAGCCTTGTCAGTTGCAGTAACAGCTAAGACCCTTATATTTCATTTCATAGCTTCTATTTCTGGATTTGGTGGGGTTTTGGGCCTATTTGGCAAGCCCTAAAATCCAATATGCGGGCACCGCGGCTACCCCTTACGGGATACGTGGTACCACCCGAGAACTGCACCAAGAACACGGAGGACAGGCGGTGCCACTGCCTATCTCCAATGGGGCACAGGTGGTGACGGTCGTGGAGAAGTTAAACAAATGATATGGGCAAAATTTATTCATTCTTTTGATTTGCAATGACTCAAGGATGATATTAATGCATACCATTGTTGTTTTTGGCAGGTCTAGGAGTCCAAAATATGGTGATATGGAAGGAAAGAACACATGATAATGAGGATGCTACTGTTGAAAGGAATGTGCTTTGCGTTGCCACACTCCGGGACTGTAGGCTCTTAAATTTTTTCTGGACATTAAGCATGGTGTCCCACGAAACATTACTGGAACACATACTGAGAATATGGAATCCAGAATAGCATTATTTCAGGGTGGGGGCACACATACTTACAATGGAGGTAGAGGATATCTACTTCCTGATTGGCCTATCGAGACGAGGTACCCCCATCTCATTGACAGTTTCTCGTGGCGGGGACATTACCACCAAAGAGCTCATAGATCGGCACTATGTACCAGGTACAGATATATTGGGGAAGAAAATTCCCATCAGGGCAGTGCCAGACAGGGCTCTACAGATTGTCCTGTTCACCATGCAGAGGGTGGCAGGGAGCCAAGGTGTGCATCAGGCTTCCAGGGCACATATGTTGTATTCCATAGAGGCTATGGCGCCTACGGTGTTCAACTGGGTGGAAGCATTGCTTCCAATCTTCAAGGATCAGCTGACTAAATGTCGACAGGGAGAGCTGAAGCAGTTCAGATTTGGTTCCATCTTAGCTTTCTTCTTCTTTGAGTGGGTCCCACAGAGGAGGCCCCAGGTGAATTTCCGAAGTCTGAGAGCACGAGACCCTCATATGCTGAGGTGGGTCCAGGTCATGGCTCGCACAGGAGCGGGTAGGGGCAGAGTGAAGTTTGGTGATTCGTTCTTTAGATGGCTGCATGATCAGATGCTCATGGTCGAGGACTATACCTATGCAAGAACAGATTTTACAGGTGATCCTGACCTACCACTCCCACCTGGAGGGTTGTGGGGTGACATTGGTAAGAAGCAAGAAACCATAACAATGGAAATTTTTTTTATGTTTTTTATGTTTTATATTTTTTATGATAAGTGATGAGACATGTTTGTCTTCATGCAGATGTTGGAGCAGCAAGGCCTAGAGGAGCATCTCCATTAGACAGGCGATCCAAATCTCGCTTCGTTCCACAGGGTGATGATATCACCGGGGAGATGGAGGAGAACCTAGAGAGGTTGACTCTAGACATCCTAGATGTTGATATAGATGACCTCCTGACTAGATATCAGAGATCTACGGCGGGAGTACCAGGCCGATTCAGCAAGTTACTACGTAGGGTGGCTTGAGCAGTGATGTTCTATCACGAACACCATTAGTGGATGAGAAATATATACTGAAAGCTAATAGCTTCAGGATTTTTTGTATGATGATTTTTCCTGAAAGCCTACGTGCTTCAGATGAGGTCTCGAGACCTATTATTGTAAAAAAAAATTGTATATATATATATATACATACATACTTTTAGACGGTTTTTATATGTCTCAAATGGATAAATACATTTTCTATGATTTCTATGTGTCTTTAAATGTTTATTTACAATATACCATGTTTTATTTAATGTCATGAATGAGAAATATGCCAATCTAGGATGTAATTAGCCAATGAATCAACAACTACATTATGTTCCCTAGGGATATGCCTATAGGTAATGGTTCCAAATGATCTTTCTAACAAACGCACCCTCCAGAAGAGGCAGAGGAGCATCAGGTTCCTAATGGTGTAGTCATGGTTTAAATGACAAACCATGAGCAGAGAGTCCATCAAAACTACTAGATCATGGAAATCCTGGGAGGAAGCTTCAGCCAGAAGACTGATGACTACTTCATATTTGGCGATGTTATTATCAGTAGGACCTAAACAAACTGCTCCTGAACTAACCAAATCTTCAACTAGGGCATAGAGAACCCAAGCAACCGAGGCTATATTCAAGGTGTGGCGGAAAGCACCATCAGTGAAGCCGTAGAAAGCCATCTGCATGACCAAAACATGGTATAAATAGATGCGGATACTAAAACTAAAAACCATCTTGAAAATACTGAAAGCACACTGAAAGTCAATACATATATACAAGATACCATCCAACAAAACCTAGGCATAGTACCTTTTCAAGTACAACCCATTGCGAGGTTGACCCAAAGGGATTCCATCATAATCAACTAACTTATAGGCTCCTTTCTCTAACACCTTGGAAATAACAAAAGGTCCATACCACATGGACTCAAACTTACCCTTCCCTAGCTTGTCATATCTTTGGTCATAAGTCAAAACTAGGTCGCCCTCGTTGAAAACACGAGGCTGGATGGATTTATCGTTTTGTGCCTTGACGCATTTCTTATGTGCCTCATTAGCCACGGTAGCATCTCTACGAGTCTCATCAAGGTTATTTAAGTACAAAATCTCGCTTCCTCTATGGAAGTGTCTGGGAGAAGTTCGATGGAAAGCTGTAAAGATGGAATCTAACATTGGATCGGTAAGAAAGCTTCAAGTCCATAGACAAGCTGGAATGGTGTGAAACTAGAAGCTGTTTTCACAGAAGTCCGATAATCCCAAAGAGTGGAAAAAAGAATGAGATGCCAATTGGATTTATGATCTCCAGCCATCTGACGAAGCATAGTTTTCAAAACCTTGTTAATGGCCTCTACCTAACCATTAGCTTGCAGATAATACGACGTAGAGTTTTCATGGCAAAAACCTAGCTTGGCACTCTATTCCTCCATCATTTGATTACAGAAATGAGATTTGTGATCAGTGACGATGGACTGTGGAACTCCAAATCTAGCTATGATATGATTGCACAAGAAGAGAGCGGCAGTCTTACCATATTCTACATATGTAGGCATGGCCTTAGCCCATTTTGTGAAATAATCCACAGTTACGATGATGTAACCATGCCCCTCGAGGTAGGATTATAATGCATGAAGTCAATCCCCCATTTGGCAAAAGGGCCAACGGCAATGACGGAGTGAAGCGAAGTAGGATGGGTGCGCTTTTTGGGATAAAAATGTTGGGCAAGGTGGGCATTTCTTAAAAGCCTCATGACAGTCTTTGAAGATAGAAGGCCAGAAATAGTCAACACGAAATATTTCCTGGGCTATATCCATCCTAGATAAATGACTGCCACATGCTCCAGAGTGGCAATCATTCAGCACATGTTCAGCCTCCTCATGAGTGAGGCATCTCCGGAGAATGGAATCACTCCCACATCTTTACAAGGTATCATTTAAGATAAGATAGTACTTCGCGTGGTGATGGATGTAGCAACGATCATCACAAGATAGATGCGGCTAAAAATGTTGGGTTGGAGATAAATCAACAAATTTCCATAGCAAGGATCAGTAGTGCTAATTAGGAACAAGAATTCATCTGGAAATGAATTGTTGGGCTCGTATTCCGTGGTAGCATAGGGAAGGTCACACATAAGCTCAGCAAAAACCAAGGATTTCTTTGATGTAGCCTTGGCAAACTCAAGATTGAACTTCTGAAGGATGACGATCCAATAGGATTACTTTCCCCGGAGTACCTGACAAGTCAGAATGTAGTACATCAGGTTCTGGTCTGCCAATACGGTGGTAGTGCGAAGCAGAATGTAGTGACAAAATTTTTGTTCAGTAATGACCATGGCCAAAGCTAGCTTCTCCACATGTAAATAATGGGTTTTAGAATAAATAAGATTCTTACTGGCGTAATAAATCACATGCTCCTGACCGTGGAGATTGTCCCACACTAAAACCATGGCGATGGTAGTAGCGGAGGCAACAATATATAAGATAAAGTCCTTTGAATAATCCGGGGGGTGTTTCATGGGTGAATGAGTCTGAGTGTGCTTAAGATTATCAAAGGTGCATTGGGCTTGGTCATCCCAGAAGAATGGAGTGTTCTTCTTGAGGAGACACATATAACCATGTGTTTTCTCAGTGAAATTGCACACGAAACGACGGAGAAAGTTTTCCTTCCCCTGCAAAATTTGGAGTTCAAGGATGTTGGTTGGGGCTGGTAGATTAATGATAGCGGAAATATTCAAAGGATCGATCCAGATGCCATCTTTGGATACCACAAATCCAAGCAGATGTCTCGTCTTAATGTAAAAAACCACATTTATGCGGATTGAGCCATATATTATAATGACGACATCTCAGGAATATGTCTCTAAGATGACCAAGATGGTCCTCCCGTTGCTGTGAATGAGTAGGGAGGTCGTCAAGGTACGGTTGAACAATATGTTTAACTTCATGAAACGCATAGGACATCGCATGCTGGAACATGGCTCCAACATTTTTCAAGCCGAAAGGTAACTTCTTATACTAAAAGGTTCCCCATGGGCAAATGAATGTCGTCTTATGTTGATCAGAGGGCAATATCTCAATCTGATTGTAGCCCAAGAAGCCATCCATTAATGAAAAGATGACACTTCTAGCACAGTTGTCGATAATCTGATCGATATGCGGGGTAGGAAAGTTGTCCTTGGGACAAGCTTTATTTAAATCCCTAAATTTGATGCAGACTCTAATGGTGCCCTGCTTTTTATTGACATGGGCAATGTTTGATACCCATTTTGTCAGAGGTACAGGATAAATAAAACCAGCTTTGAAGAGTTTCTCAATCTCAGATTTAATAGTTGTGGCCTTCCTAGGATGGACTTGCCTAATTTTCTACCTGACAGGTTTAGCCATGGGATAAGTTTTAATCTCATGGACCACAATGGAAGGGTCAATCCCCAACATCTCTTCATAGGACCACGCAAAAATATCATGGAATTCCTTAAAAAGTGCCTTATATGCTTCATATTCATCTGTGGAGAAGTTCTGCCCAACATGAACGTGCTCAATAACATTAGCCTTTGTTGATATGTCAATTGGGTTCATCTAAGTAATGTTGTAAAGGTTTCCTTCAGAATCTGTGTCTTGCAACAATATAGGACTTTGTGGAACATTGACAATATCAATAGGAAACAAGGATGCAAAATCATGGCTTCTCGAACTGGTATTGGGGAGGAACATGGATCTATGATGGTGATCCTCCCAAATGAGCTCATCCATATCCATGATCTCTATAATGGACTGGTCAGAAGGAAAAGTCTTAGAGAGATAATCTAGAATCGAAAGAGAAGGTTCTAACCAGTACGGTAAATGGTAAGGATCCGAAGCCACTAAATGAAGGTCATCAGTGTGATTATCAAAACAAGTTTGAATGGTGTCATACATAGCTTCGTGCGGGCTCAACCAGGTGGACTCAAAAAAAAAAAATCCCTTGGGCTCAAAATCAAATGAGGCGATCATCTGTACTGTTGCGGTATCTGTGCTAGGAGGAGTAGATGGAAAAATCCCCATAAGGGATGAATCCTTCAGCATACCTACCCTAATCGACTGGTAAGGAGGAGGGGACTGACCTAACATGGGGATGTTATTAGCCGTGGAAGTAGTAACATCCGGTGTACAGAAATCAAGCTGGTCAATGGTAACAATTCTCCCAATATGCGAGAATTGGACCGTTCGAAATACTGTTGAAGCAACAATAGTCACAGCATAGAACCAATTCCTTCCTAAAAGGAGGTTATAATCCAAAGGGGCATCCACCACGTCTACTTGGATGGAAATGGTTTTTCCCCCCAGTTCAACTGTGAGGGCTAATATGAGACCATGGGGTTGGAAACCCCATCCTTCAAAGGCTTTAAGGGTCGTCGATGATGTAACAAGCTCGGGAGAGCCAAGAGATTTCAAATAAGTCAGAGATAACACTGAGGTTGAAGCTCCTTCATCTAGTACCATTCGAAAGACTTTCTTTCCCACTACTTTCGTAATGATCTGGAAAGCGATTTTATGTGGTAATATAGGTTTATAGTTCTCAACATTGAAGTGAATCAAGTTAGTGTTATTCGGGTCTAAAGCTCCTAAAGCTTTCAACAAGTTCTTGCGTTGTGTGGGGAAACTTTGGAGTACTTCTAGGGTAGATATCGAACAAGGCTCCTGAGCGAGATCTTCAACTACATTATAGAATTGAGCAGCTCAGGCATTGGGATTAAAGACAACCTTCCGAAGAGTACTCTTTGGTGGGCACAAAATAATGTCAAGGGTAGGCTTCTCGATAGACAAGGGAACAGTAGACGAGGATTCTGGCGAACTAGTAGAGGGATTTTTCACTGAAGAAGATTGATCCTCTTTCTTATCTGTGGGTTTATCATAATTCTGGCTTCAAGTTTGCAGATGGATGGTATATGAGGACATCATACGAATTTCCTCTGATGAACTAGAGTTACCCTGGTTAAACATGTGGTATACCAGTTGTTTTTCAGATGGAAAGGGATCTGTAAGTACTACAGGTGCGGGATTATACTTCAGAAGCTGGGAGATTTCGTCCCGACGGGGACACTCCTTTGAAACATGGTTACCACCGCATCACCACCGCATAACAGATAAGGATATTTAGCCTTTCTTTTCCCTTTTTCATTGTCATTATTGGTTGATCGTGGGGTCTCCTATTGGTTTCCAGGTTTTTTATTTCGATTTTTACTTTTCTTTTTAGTACCCAAGGTTTGAGTACTTTGAATATAATTGACCTCGGCAGAAACCTTGGGAGTCGAAGGAGTAGTGGTTTGGGTTTGCTTGGCAGGTTTCACTGTGGGTGGGGACTGGATTGAACCAACAATCCCATCAACAGGTACTTCTACTGGTGGCTTGGCAGGGTCAGTGCTGGGGTGAGGTATTTGGTAACCATAACCTCCAAAAGACTAAATGATAATAGGTTGTGCCCTCAAGGGATGACCTGAACTAGATGGCAGATTTACCACAGTAATATGGGTGGGAGGGACATAAACTATAGATGGTTTTATGTTAGAGGTCTGTCTTTGACTAGAAACAATTTTGGTGTCGGATAACGTAGGTCATGATGGGGGTTGCCCCCTAGCACTAGAAGGTGTAGACGAAACAGGAATTGAGGGTTGAATCTCAGGTGTAGAAGACCTGGGAAGATTATGGATAGAAATAACATAAGAGGTGATAGAGATGGTATCTTGAACTGGGTTGCGGGGTGTCAACGGAAAATCTATAATCGGTTCGATGGGTCTCATAGATTCGACAAGTGAATGATATCCCCTAGGAACAGATGTGGATCTTTGTAGTGTTGGACCTAAGATGTTATCTATCTTCTTATCAATCTCTTTCACACGGAGAATGGCAGAGTGGTATTCCATACGTTATTCTTCCATGTTAGAAGAGATTGCACGGGTGCCAAATGAAGCAATGGCTTGACCTACAGAGGTTTTCCAAAATGCAGCATTGGGACCAAAATCTGGGTGAGAAACATCATCAACATGTCCTTCCACGAGAGAATGGAATGATGAATCTTCCTGGGAAGGCTGTTGGACCAAGGGAGGCGAGTGTGAATAATATGGTACTCCACTTTCCATAACCACATTATCTCCCACATGGGAGGTGGTAGAAGCCCCTTGGTCGATAGCTTCCATAGGATTTTCTCCTGAACTAGGAAGAAAATCAGGTGGAAAGCCCCATACTCTTCTGGACTGTCTTAACTCAGCTAGTTTGTACAATTCCTATCTAACCTTGGGTCTGAAAATCTAGAAAATACACCAAAAGACTTCCCTACACAAACTATAGGTCAAAACAAGCAGACTTAAAATGACAGGAGGAGTTCAAAAGTCAGGTCTCTCACTACGATTGTCAAGAAGGTGCCACTCACAATATACCTCGAGGGTACATGCATAGTAATCTCCCTGAATGTTTTTTTCGGTGTATGGCTCCAAACAAGATGGCCAAAGGGCTTTTCTCAGATAGATAAGGTACCCTAGTGGGGTCTCCCGATATACTCAAGGTACGTGGGAACTCGAATCGGTAGTAGTGCTATCTAATGCATAACCATACACAAGGGGCCTTCTATATACAATAGAGTACATGAAGTACCTTTCTATATAACTCAAGGGTATGTGAAAGGCCGTTCAATATACCGACAGTACATGGAAGAACTGCATGATTCCTAGAATGTAATGTTGACAAAATAATGATAGCTCCTGCACTTAACGACACTTGAACACGTCTTTAACCTATCACTCAAGTTACTAAGTAAATTTTAACCTATAACTACCGTTAATTTTAACTTATACGGTTAGGTGAATGCATGATGTTTTGACAGAAAAGTAAAACCACGCAATATGCTTATGCAAATGTTCACTTTACCATTTAGTATGCCTACTTACAAGAGGGAAGAGAGTGTTTTTCTTTTTGCTTCAAAACCAAAAACCATTCCAATCAACAATCATGAACATCAATCAAAGACAAGCAAACACTTTTACAAACCAAATTCTTCTTTTCGAAAGAAAATGAGAAGGGTGAGAATCTCTTTTCCTAGAAGAACAACACCAAGCACACGTATATGCCAATGCACTCTAACTTTTCAAATTTCTCAAAAACATAAGCAAATATAACTTAAAACTACCATTTTTATTTTTATTTTGATCAAGATAGTCCTATATGCATGAGAGATGAAAGATCATAAAGGTCTTGAAAGCTTGTAAAGCCAATCAGAAAACCCAAATCCAACGCTCAAATATGATGTCCTAATCTCAAGCAAAACGTTTCTTTTTTGAAGGAAAGAAAAAGAAGTTTACTATGTGAGCAAGAAATGAAATCTAGAAACTAATCTAGTGTTCTTCTTTCAATATATGCAACAAAAAAAGACTTCAATGAGAACCCTAATTTTTCAAAAAACAAGAAATCCTTCTTTAAGCACCACCAACAAGCAAGAAGCAGATGAGCAATAAAAAAGACTAAATAAACTTTTGAAACTCCACTCAAATCAATTTTAAACCATCAAAGCAGTAAGCCACACACATCAGATTCAATAACACAAGTCTGATAACAACTGAAAGCAATCAAAATTCCAAATTTTTACAGAGAAAAATGAGGAAAAAGAGTTTTGGACTAATGCCTACTTGGCACCGCGTTTCGTAGGTGTTGACAGAGTGTTTCCAAGACAACATCGCTCCTTGCAAACCAGATACAGGCGGTGGCACCGCTTACTGCTCACTATGTTCAGGCGGTGGCACCGCTCCTCATACATAGCATGGGCACGGTTCCCTATAGATGGAAAAAAATGATTGATCAAGTAAGAAAAGACTAGATCAAGGAAAATACTATCAAATTGAATGTGGTAACAGAGCATAAAAGACTGAAATGACTCAGATATGAACAGATCTGGAAATTTCAAACCCAAATAATACAAATCAGAAAGTAGATATGGCTGAAAAGAGTTGAAGAAAATGGAGCCTAGATTCAGACAAGAGTTGTAGACTGAGGAAGATCAGAACAACTAAATACTCTATTCCCCAGGGGAGTCGCCAGATTTGTTGGCTAGAATATTTCACCTCCTACGGACAGCATGGTGTTCCACTGGTATGAATGGTTCAGAACTAGAACAAATAGAGGACAGAGGTTGAAGAATCTCCCTAGATGCTGTAGATATTTGGAATACAAGGCTTTGATAGTTCACCTATGTACCTGCAAAAAATATCAACACGAAACGAATCAAAGAAACCAAAATATAATCTACTAATCTATGCTAGTGACTAAGGAATCTAGCAACATATATATGCGAAATCACAACAACAACATCATATCTGGGACAGAAATCAACTTGCTATAGAAATATGAAGAATTTTACAACCAAGCCTTAGTGTTGACATGCATCTCCATGAAACCAGCTCTTCATCCCCAAAAGCTCCGACTCTAGCTCTCTATGCTCTCTCCAAATGATCTTGGGCCAAGAATCAATCCAACAGCATAACAATACCTTCAATGTTCTCCCCTCAACCATGGCTATGAGCTCATATTTATAGGGATTTAATGGATAGAGATGGTTGAGAAATTAGTGGGTGAGGTGGCCTCTAAGATCCTAGGATGAGGATATCGAGCTCAACCAACCCACAACAGTAGGCATAAGGCAGTACATGAGGCTTATCATCTAGAAGCCTCAAGAAACTTCTCTTCTTCCCTTTTTACCCAGGGTACCATGCTTCTCCTTCTTTGACAGAGCGGTTTTGGTAATAACCGCCTATGGACCAAGGGAAATGGGCGGTGGCACCGCTTGTGGACAACCTATGAAAGGTGGTGCGAGTAGGGGTACCGCTCCTAGATAAATGGCCATGCGCGGTGCTAGGAATTTGTATGACAGATTGATGAAAAACCATTTAGTTTCCACTCCAAAAATTGGGATTCAGGGAAAGTGGGTATGTGAAATGTCTTATCACATGATGGTGACAGGATTTTTGTATAACAAAAAGAAAAATCCTAATCTGCTTCTGAACCAACACTGCAGAATTTTAGCTACAAATCTAGATCCGACATGTTGAGGGAGCTGATAAATTCTGAGCCTGGAAGTATAGGATCTCCCTGGTCCTGTAAGAGAATAATTTGGACTCCTACATCATTGAGGAGGTTCCAGTTCCAGAGGAAGATGAGGCTAAGGCCTTACACAAGAAGAATATGGTTATGGCAAAGAGAATTATTGATGATTCTATCAAGGATCATATCATACCACAGGTGTCCTCCCTAAAGACACCTAAAGCTATGCTTGATGCCCTAACCAAATTGTTTGAAGGGAAGAACATAAACCGGAAGATGACTCTGAGAAACCAATTGAAGAATGTGAAGATTAAGAATGCAGAAACCATCCAGTCTTACTTCACAAGATTTTATCAAATCAAAGAAAAATTGGAAGCAGTAGATGAAGAAGTGGAAAATGATGAGATTGTAATGACCACCTTGAATGGTCTCCCTAGATCATGGGACTTCTTTATTCAAGGGATATGTGCCAGAAAGAAGTTAGTCAAGTTCAGAAAACTATGGGAAGAATGCTCTCAAGAAGAAGCTGGGATAGCATCCAGAGAAGAGAAGATGGGAAGTGAAGATCAAGCTCTCACAGTACATTCCAAGAAAACCAAAAGAAGTTCTTATCACTCCAGAGGTAAGCATTTTTCTAAAACTAACTCTAGAAAATATTTCTCTAGAGGTAGATGTTATACTTGTGATGAAGTAGGACACTTTGCAAAATATTTTCCTAAAAGACAAAATAAGAAAAAAGGAAACAAGAAAAGACATCATGCTCATGCTATAGAGGATGATGAACCATCCAAGAAGAAAACCAGATATGAAAGTGAAGATGCTTCAAGTGATGAAGAATATGTCTTGATTTTTGCTCTTATGGGAAATATCACACATGGAAGCAATGATTAGCTTATAGAGAGTGGGGATTCCAAGCATATTAGAGGATTCAAAGAACCTTTGTGAAACTTTCAGAACATGAATCACCTCAGAAGGTGAAGCTTGGAGATGACTACCAATATCCAATAAAAGGTAGTGGGGAATCTTCTTATAAACTAGACTCTGGAAAGTCGATGAGGACGCAAGATGTATTGTTTGTACTAGGACTCAAGAAGAACCTTCTCTCCATATATGCATTAGATGAAAAAGGCATGAGGGTTGCATTCATAGATGGCCAAGTCATCATGTGGCCAAAGGGAAAGACTATTAATGATGCAGTAGTGATTGGGGAACAAGAAGGAGGTCTATACAAATTGAAGGGCCATCCAGAACAAGACTTGGTCCATGACACAGTAGAGCCAAATGAACTTTGGCATATAAGGCTTGCACATGTGCATTGCAGAGCACTACCAATTGCAAGCAAAGTTGTTGAAGGTCTTCCATAAATTCAAGAAAAACATGATGGGGTTTACAAAGGATGTGCGAAAGGAAAGAATACAAAGAAGACATTTTCGAGTAGCGAAAGCAAAGCAAAAGGAATCTTGGAAATCATCCACTCCGATGTGTGCGGTCCTATGTCATCAAGATCACTAAGCGGGTATGTATACTATGTTTCTTTTAATGATGAATTTTCTAGGAAGACATGGATTTACTTCATGAATAACAAAGATGAAATATTCAACAAGTTCAAGGAATTCAAAGCCTTGATCGAGAATCACACAGACAAGAAGATCAAGACCTTTTGATCAGATAATGGCAGAGAATTCACATGTAATTAATTCAAAGAGTTATGCAAAGGCTCAAGGATTAAGAGGGAGTTTTCCAATCCTTATAATCCACAACAGAATGGGATTGCAGAAAGGAAGAATAGAACTATCATGGAAGCTGCAAGAGAAATGCTGCATGATCAAGATATTTCTATGCATATTTGGGCAGAAGCTGCCAGAACAATGGTGTATGTACAGAACCGTACTCCACATAGAGTACTCGAGAACAAGACTCCTGAATAATTCTTCTCCAGCAAGAAACTAGAAGTCATTCATCTTAGAATATTCAGCTATCCTGTGTACATACACATTCCAAAAGACAAGAGAACAAAATTAGATGCTTCAGGAAAGAAGGGTATATTTGTGGGATACTCTAAAAGCTCGAAGGATTGCAGAATATATTTCCTAGGATACAAGAAGATTGACATCAGTAGGGATGTGACATTTGATGAAGACACAACTTACAACAAATCCAAAAAGAAACCTGTTGAAGAATCTAAAGAAGCAGAAGCACCCAGAATTCATGATACAACCATGAATGAAGAAACTCAAGAAGAAGATTGAGAGTTTGAAGTACCACAAAGACCTGTAGATCCACCTCCAGAGAAGAATCCTCATAAGAGGAAACCTGCTTGGGTATGAGAAATTATCCAAGGTGCAGAAAGATATGGTGCTCCAGAAGAGAATCACAAAGAAAGAAAAAGGACCAGATCCTACTCCATGTATGTAGCATTACTATGTGGTTTCATTGATAAATAACCTTCTAGTTATGAAGAAGCGGTAGAACGGAAAGAATGGAAGGATGCTATGATCGAAGAATATCAATCGATCATGAAGAATGATGTTTGGGATGTTGTCCCAAGACCAGAAGGGAAGTCAGTTGTAACTTCCAAATGGATCTACAAGATCAAGCATACTGCAAACGGTAGCATAGAGAAATATAAAGCAAGATTTGTTGCTCAGGGTTTCTCACAAAAAGAAGGAATAGATTATGAAGAAACCTTTGCACCTGCAGCCAGATACACTTCCATCATATCAGTACTTGCCCTGGCTGCAGTGATGAAATGGAAAATACACCAAATGGTTGTCAAGACAGCTTTCTTGAATGGTGTAGTGGAAGAGGAAGTGTATGTAGAACATCCACTTGGTTTTGAGACACATGAAAGAGAGTCTAATGTATGCAGATTGAATAAATCCTTGTATGGTTTGAAACAGGCACCCAGGACTTGGTATGGTAGAATTGACAGCTTTCTATCCAGTTTGGGCTTTACCAAGAGTAGAGTAGATTCCAACCTTTACTACAAGGTTGAATATGGAAACCCAGTGATGCTCCTACTATATGTAGATGATCTGTTTGTGACAGGTATGGATGGGTTGATTGCTAATATGAAGAGAAATATTGCTGCCAAGTTTGAAATGAAGGACTTGGGTATGATGCATTATTTTCTAGGTATGAAGGTGTGACAGAGTGTAGATGGAATCTCCCTTAGACAAGGGAAGTATGTAGTAGAGCTCCTGAAAAGGTTTGGGATGATGGAATGCAAGGCTATGGCCACACCTATGGCATCGAACCTGAAGCTATTGAGCGATGCTTCATCAAAGTCTGTTGATGCTACGATGTATCTTTAGATGATTGGGTCCTTGATGTACCTGATGAACACTAGACCGGATATTTGCTTTGCTGAGAACACCTTAATCCAGTTCTTGACAGATCCAAGACATGTTCACTTGATTGCTGCAAAGCATATTCTGAGATACCTGAGAGGTATAGTTGATTATGGGCTCAAGTACGATACGAATCATAATATTAACATAGAGGGTTATGTTGATTCAGATTGGGAAGGTATTGCCATCGATAGGAAGAGCACCTGTTGCTTCAGTATGGGATCGGGTGTGATCTCTTGGTTTAGCAGGAAGCAATCCTGTATGGCACTGAGTACAGCTGAAGCAGAGTATGTCGCAACTTGTTCAGCTAGTTGTGAGGAAGTATGGCTCAGGAATCTACTGTATGATTTATTTGATCTCCAGCTGGATGCTACTTGTATACACTGTGACAACCAAAGTTGTGTGAAGTTGTCAGAGAACCTAGTGTTCCATAACAAGTCGAAGCATATCGATATCAAGTATCATGAAATCAGGGATATGGTGCAAAGGGGAGCAGTGAAGCTCCAGTATATTGCGACGGATGATCAGATAGATGATGTGTTGACGAATCCATTGGCTAGAGTGAGGTTTGAATACTTCAAGGAGAAGCTTGGTGCTCTCCAGATTGAGGTCCCTTCCAAGGGGAAGTGACGAGTCTGGAAGCCATTCTGACGAGCAGGTCAGATGTAAGGGTTGAGCCATTATGTCATGGTGAGAGGATTGGTTCCTTCAATGTCAGATATGAGTGCTGAGCCATTCTGATATGATTGTAGGATTGGTTCCTACATGATTAGATATAAGGGCTATTGCCATTCTTGGAATGGAGCTGCCTGGTGAGTTACCAGGAATACTTTGACTTGGACCGAGGGCCTGTCTGAGATGATTGTAAGATGTAGTATTACATGATCAGATGTGAGCGCATGGCCATTCTGATGTGATTGAGGGATGTGTTCCCACTTGATCAGATATAAGGGCTATTGTCTTTTTGATGAGTAGGTCAGATGTGAGTTCCAACCATTTTGATGTAGGATTAGTTCCTACACAGATGTAAGGGCTACCACCTTTCTGACGAAGAGGTCAAATGTGAGTGCCAGCTATTCTAATGTAGGATGAGATCCTACATAGATGTAAGGGCTACCAGCGTTCCGACGAGTAGGTCAGATGTGAGTGCCGGCCATTCTGATGTGACTGTAGGATGAGGTCCTACATGATCAGATGTAAGGGCTACCACCTTTCTGACAAGGAGTTCAGATGTGAGCGCCAACCATTTTGATGAGTAGGTCAGATGTAAGGGCTACTGCCATTCTTTGAATGGAGGCACCTGGTTAGTTACCAAGAACCCTCAGTATAGGACTGAGTGCCTTTCTGATGAGTCAAGGTCAGATGTAAGTGTTGTGCCTTTCTGACGAGTCAAGGTCAGATGTGAGTGTTGGCCATTCTGACGAGTAGGTCAAATGTAAGGGCTACCAAAGACCTACAAGGAGGTAGGCCTACACCCAACATGAAAAAGGGCTGGCTCTATAGAACTTCCTGTGACGAGAAGAATCATGATATAGCACATATGATGACGACCCAGTGATGATCTAGATCGAGCTATGATCCAGATCAAGTTATGATATCTCCGAGATGATCCAGATCGAGTGGTGATTCAGATCCAGCAGTGATGATCCAGATCGAGCTATAATCTAGATCCAGTGATGATGACCCAGTGGTGATCCAAATCTAGTGATGATCCATATCCAGTGATGGTGATCCAGATCCAGTGATGATCCAGATCCAATGATGGTGATCTAGATCCAGTGATGATCCAGATCCAGATGAACATGACTTGAAAATGAAGATGACGAGAACTTGACGATGACCCAGATGATACAGAGAAGAAGACTTGTGCTGAAAATTGTGTCGAGAGAATACCTTCCTAGTTAAGAATGAGTGTTGATGTATATGTAACTTAAGAATGTATTCACTTGTATTTCTTATGTATTGTAACCCGATGTTTATTCCGGGATGTATTTGTAATGTACTGGAGTCATGTCATGCCTCGATGTTCCGATCGGGAAGATCTATAATGTTAACAAGTCATGTCAAGTCATTGTGGGTAACCCTCATATTGTCTAAGGATTAAAGTCCTCACAGTTTTGAGGCACTAGGGTTATTAGACTCTCCTAGAGAAGTCAGCCCTAGTAGGGTTTTAGCCATGTCAGGATTAGTATAAATAGAGAGCTAGCCTCTCTATTGAGTACACAACTCATACACACTCAAGTGTAGCGCATAGTTGAGGAAAGAGAAGACACTGGGGCTAGATAGAAAGAAGGTTACTGCTGTCGGGAGATCATCTTACTGTTTTGAGGTTTTACTTTTGGTGCTGATTCTATCTCTGAGGAAGTTGTGGGGTTTTCTCCATTTATGGTTTCCCTGAGGAAAGACACTATGTGCATTGTCTCTTGTGTTTGATTGTTGTGCTTGTTGTTCTCTTAGTTAAAGATCCTTATGTTATACTAGCTTAATGTTAAAAATATAACAGTTTGGTATTGGGGAGGAGGTAAATATGAAAATATGTAGGATTATGTAGATCCTTCAGGTTTCGATGACCAGGATCAAAGCACGACCTAGATTTACCATGGATCCCGCTATCCCGCTACGTGAATCTGCATGCGTTGTTTTGAATATGGAGACAGCGAAATCTGGTGGGCCCGAAAGTGTTTCCATGGTAAAACATAGGGGAACATCAATGTCTCTCCTCCATTCACACATATTCAATGAGATCCAACTATGTACATGCAAATCACTATGGAAACTTGCACAGTCAAAGTCAGAGAGGACCTGTGCGATCGGGAACATGCATAAATGACATGTTCCATCCCAATTGGATATCGCGCTTGAATATTGGAGGTACAAAAGTTATGTTGTAGAGTGTAATGGTTTAAAGGGCTAATCAACATGACATTAACTATGTAACCTGGAATTTGAAATCAAACGGCCTGTTGCAGCTCCCACCACCCTACAACTTCAACATCTTCCAAGCATGAGTCAGCTGGATACGACTGCAACTTTGTTGGGCTAGGATAGAGCACAAGGAAGGAACTGAAGTGCAAGCACAAGAGGAAAAGCAGGCATGTGACATAGTAAAGGTAGGTAATGTAGGGAAAGAAAGCGCAGAACACAAAAAGTTGTGATGAGGAAAGGTGCGACAAGGGAAAAGAGGACCTAGAGTCGATGGAAGATGGGCAGGTAGAAGAGTAAAGGCTTGATATGTATAGGTCGAGGAATACCGTAGGAGTTCGAGTCGGAGGAAGACCAAAGGATGTGTTTTGTGGCTATTTATGACCTATAGAAATGGGCTAAAAGACGTTTCTGCGGCTAGTATGGCCTGTAATACATGTATGAAAGACATTTTTTGGCTACTTATGACTGTAATAACTTAGTTGTACTCAGTCAAACCTACATGGTATTGTAAATATCTATAAATAGGTGGAACCCATTTTGTATAAGGGCTTCTGAATAGTTGGATGTTAAAAGGTTAAGAGAGAAGTCTGATAATATAGTAGTAGAAGGTTGTTGAGTCATGGATCTGCAATTGAGTGCATAGACCATTTTGTAAGAGGCATTCTGCAGCTGAGTGCACAGATAGTAGAGTAGAATAGTTGATCTAGGCTATGTGTGGATCAATAGGAGCAGTAGGAGAAAACATAAAACAGAGAGCATGAGAGCAAGAAGAGTTTGAGGTAAAAAGACATATCTCAAAACAGTCTGCAGTTAAGTCGCAGACTGCAAGGTGCCATATATTTCTCATGCTAGATGAAGAGCACCTTGGTGGTTTTTACCTAGATGGGTTTCCACGTTATTTCCTATGTTGATGAATGTGACTGTTGAATGTTTGCTTATCTTGCATTGTTTATGGTTATTACTTGAATGAATATCGCAATATTGATAAAAGAAATGAATGAATGAATGACTTAAGCATCGTCGAAGCATTGCGCATTATTTCATGTTCATTTACTATTAATTTGTAATATTGTCACACCATTGTCATTTACTATTAAGGAATCATCTTCGTCGTACAGTTGCACTAGTTGTTAAGGACAAGTTTTTGTCGCACGCCAGCTATGTCACACTGTTACGCCACTATTGAGTAGTAAAATACTCCATCCTTTGGACTCTGTCGAGCGCCTTGGTCATGCGCGAAGGGACTGTAATCCCTCTTTGACTATCGAAAGATGCTTCTGGTAATTACACATTAAGATATCTCGGGTGATACTGCACCTTGCTCGCAGGTGCTGCTGATTGAGCTTGCTCCAACGGGCCGATGTCTTTTTGTGTTTCATTGGTTTAGTGGGTCTATTGAACCTAGCTCATGAGTGAGAGAAAAAGTAGGCCAACAAATGGTTCCATTGTCAGGACCCATAATCATTTGAGTCAAGGGAAATGTTGTGGCATCTGACAAAGGAGGAAATTGAGGATTGGTTGGAGTCTAAGACATTTGTATTTGCGCAAGAGGAGACTGCAAGGTCGCAACTGAGCACAGAAAACTTGTTAGAGTGATACCTATACACTGATATTCACAAAATATTATTTGTAGAGTTTCCTATTGTGTTGCATGATTGGTTGTCAATATTGGCGACTCGAAAGACAAATTTCCATAGAAGAGAAGCAATCGAGTGGAGTGCTCAGTTGATTCATGAAATAACCTGTGTAAGTAAGCCCCCATCTCCATCATATGTAAAAATTAGGGTAAAATGAAAATATCCATACTATCTAACAATTCATTGAAGCACCATGTTTCTGTAGAGGACAAAGACATTGCTTCACTGTGAAGAGCCCCTTGGAATCCATTGAATAGAAAGATGAGTCCATATCTCTTGGGATTCCTTAGCAAAATCACAAGACAAAACACAATGTATGAGAAACAATCAATCTACTTAAACTTGCAAAAAAAAAAAACAATTATTCCAGCAAAATTTGAATAGTAAAATCTTGATGTCTAGCTCTCCCAAAGTTCTCTTTGTCGAGAGAAAAGCAATCTCTAAAACCACACAAACCAGGTCAGCTCATTAATGGCAAGATGAGGAAAGAAACTAAGAAGACACATTAAATACATAACTAGCTTTACCCCAACGGTCATAAATCCAACCAAGATATGGATTAAGTGTTTCTTGTTCCTAAACCATTCCCTTATTTGTGCTTATGCGTTGACCATTCCCTTATTTGTGCTTAAGCATTGACCCATTCAACAAATTTGACTTTATTAATGCTATGGCAATTCTCATAGGGATAAATTGTTATTATTGAATTATTTATTCAATTTTATTATTAAAATTTTATAAAACGTTAGTTTTTTATTTATATATTAAAAATTTTAATATTATATATTTTATAAAAAATAATAGATATTTCTTTATTTGTATAAATTATTTTGTAATACATTTATATGTTGGAAGGCTCCAAGGGTAGTTTAGTTGGCTGGAATGTATTCAATTCTTACGAATTCAATTCAATAAAGTAAGTGGGGTAATCTAATTGTGGCGGTGTTGTTGTTGAGGGTACTATTGTTAAGTTGATTGTTGTGGTATATGTCCAAAGGGGGGTCCTCCCCAATATTAGTTACTTTATTGTTTGGGTTAGGAATGGGTTGAGTAGGAATTCCATTTTGGCAGTGTTGTTGTTGTGGGTACTATTGTTAGGTTGGTTGTTGTGGTATATGTCCAAAGGGAGGCCCTCCCCAATATTATTGCCAAGGTTGGTTTTGGGATTGCTTAAGAGCCCATGCCTACCATGGTATGGGTGGATACCAACTTTAAGATGATAATAAATTTTAGCCAAAAATGAATTAGGAAATTGAGATGGGTCTTAAATCATATTTGGTGGTCATAGTTGTCATGGCCATTTTTTATTGACAAATCAAATTTGTTAGGTTTCCTTATTAGACCCTTGGTATATTGCTTTTAACTTTGACCACACATTTCTATAGACTGGTCGATAGAAACAAATATTAAAGCCAACTGGATGGATCGCTGGTATATGGTCTTCGATGAATTCCATCATGGGAATAGATACATCCCATTCTATTTCTTGAGGAAATTATGATGCTGAGTTTATCTTGCATAAACATGTAAATTACTTTGATATTTTAGAGTTCCAGGGGGTAGGACATGGGATGCCCCAAGATAGGCAAGGGGCGAGGATTGGTACAAACTGTGTGCGATGAACTCCACGTACACCAAACCCCCCTTGGTTATATATCCTCTTGCAGGTCATGTGATTGATGAAACACATGAGGCATTATTCCATTTGGTAGATACATTGCTTCGACATGGGATGAATGTTGAGGGAAGTGTAGGCAAAGGGGTTGGAAGATCTAAGACTGGCCCATCTTGGGTTGCACCATCACACACAGAATCCACATAAGTATTGAGACCCTACCAGATCTAGAGATTACACTGGACATGCAGACGGTTCATAGTTTCACGTCATGCCACATCGTTCCACATCTTGTGAAAACATATGCTATGGGCCTTGCTCATAGTTTCGTGACGATGGGTTACTCCAATCTGTAAGTCAAACTCGTTCTTCACATAGTCTATTATTTTTTATAACACAGTTTTCAATTGTTTCATAAATTATTTCTATTTTAATTATCTGACAATTACATGAACACATTTACAGCTGGTGTCCAATGACACCTGAAATTACCATATGCTTCCCATTGATGCTAATGATATTGATGTAGTGGTCAATGCTGCATATGATTTTGGTTCTTCACACTTACATGTAAGAAAATTGTTTTTTAATTAAGATCATGATTTACATATTTATAATAGGGATTGGCACATTTAATACATTTTAATCCTGATACGATATATTTTATGTAGGGTGAGCATGATGAGTGTTAGCGCCTGTGCTAAATTTTGGGGATTTTTGCACATGCATATGAACTTAGTGAGTGCTAGATAGGTTCTGAAGAAGCTTTCCTTGGTTGAAAATGAATAAAGCATGGGAAAATCCTAAGGTTTGGTATTAGGGAGGAGGTAAATATGAAAATGTGCAGGATTCTGTAGATCCTGCAGGTTTCGATGACCAGGATCAAAGCGCGATATAGATTTACCATGGAAATAAATCCTGCTACGTGAATTTGTGTGTGCTGTTTTGAATTTGGAGACAATGAAATCTTGTGGGCCTGAAAGCGTTGCCACGATAAAACACAGGGGAGCATCAACGTCTCTCCTCCATTCATGCATATTCGATGAGATCCAACAGTGTACACGCAAATCACTATGGAAACTTGCACACTCAAAGTCAGAGAGGACCTGGGCAATGGGGAATGTGCATAAATGACATGTTCCCTCCCCATTGGATATCGCGCTCGAAGATTGGAGGTACAAAAGTTACATTGTAGAAAGCGATGGTTTAAAGGGCTAATCAACTTGTGTAACCTAGGATTTGAAATCAAACGGCCTGTTGCAGCTCTCGCTACCCTATAACTTTGATGTCTTCCAAGCATGAGTCAGCTGGATACGACTGCAACTTTGTTGGGCCAGGATAGAGCACAAGGAAGGAACTGAAGTGCAAGCACAAGAGAAAAATAAGGCATACGATATAGTAAAGGCAGGTAATGTAGGAAAAGGAAGCGTAGAACAAAGAAAGTTGTGATGAGGAAAGGTGCGACAAGGGAAAAGAGGACCTAGAGTCGGTGGAAGATGGGAAGGTAGAAGAGTAAAGGCTGGATAGGTACAGGTCAAGAGGACCGTAGGAGTTTGAATCAGAGGTAGACCAAAGGATGCTATTTGTGTCTAGTTATGACCTATACAAATGGGATAAAAGACATTTCTATGACCAGTATGGCCTATAATACATGTGTGAAAGACATTTTTTTGGCTACTTATGACTGTAATAACTTAGTTGTACTGAGTCGACTCTACACGCTCTTGTAAATCTCTATAAATAGGTGGAACCCATTCTATATAAGGGTTGTTGAATAGTTGGATGTTAAAAGGCTTAGAGAGAAGTTTGATAATATAGTAGTAGAAGGTTGTTGAGTCGTGGATTTGCAACTAAGTGCATAGACCATTTCATAAGAGTCATTCTGCATCTGAGTGCACAGATAGTAGAGTAGAATAGTTGATCCAGGTTGTGTGTGGATCAGTAAGAGTAGTAGAAGAAAACATAAAACAGAGAGCATGAGAGCAAGAAGAGTTTGAGATAAAAGGACATATCTCAAAACAGTCTGTAGTTAGGACATAGATTGCAAGGTGCCATATATTTCTCATGCCAGATGAAGAGCAACTTGGTGGTTTTTACCCAGATGGGTTTCCACATTATTTCCTCTGTTGATGGATGTGAATGTTGAATGTTTGCTTATCTTGCATTGTTTATGGTTATTACATGAATGAATATCTCAATATTGATAAAAGAAATGAATGAACGAATGACTTAAGCATCGTCAAAGCATTGCGCATTATTTAATGTTCATTTACTATTAATTTGTAATATTGTCGCACCATTGTCATTTACTATTAAGGAATCATCTTTGTCATACAGTTGCACCAGTTGTTAAGTTTTTAAGGACAAGTTTTTGTCTCACACCGACTATGGAACACTATTGCACCATTGTCGAGTAGTAAAATACTCCATCCTTCAGACTCTATCGAGCGCCTTGGTCATGCACCAAGGGAATGTAATCCCTCTTCAATTTACAAAACATGGTTTTGGTAGTTATACATTAAGATATGTCAGGTGAGACTGTGCCTTCCTTTTAGGTGCTTCCGATTCAACTTGCTCCATCAGGCTAATGTCTTTCAGTGTTTCATTGGTTTAGTGGGTCTGTTGAACCTAGGTCGTGAGTGAGAGGAAAAGTAGGACAATAAATGGTTCCATTTTCAGGACCCGTAATCATTTGAGTCAAGGGAAATTTTGTGGCATCCTACAAAGGAGGAAATCGAGGATTGGTTGGAGTCTAAGACGTTAGTATTTGCACAAGAGGAGAGCACAAGGTCATAGTTGAGTGCAAGAAAACTGGTTAGAGAGATACCTTTACACTGATATTCACGAAATATTCTTTGTAGAGTTTCCTATTTTGTTGCATGAGTGGTTTTTAAGATTGGTGACTTGAAAGAAAAATTTCCAGAGAAGAGAAGTGGTCAAGTTGAGTGCTCAGTTGATTCATGAAATAACCTATGTATGTAACCCCATCTCCATACTAAGTAAAAATTAGGGTAAAATGAAAATATCCATACTATGTAACCATTCATTGAAGCAACCTATTTCTGTAGAGGACAAAGACATTGCTTCACTGTGAAGAGCCCCTTGGAATCCATTGAATAGTAAGATGAGTCCATATGTTTTGGGACTCCTTAGCAAAATCACAAGACAAAACACAATGTATGAGAAACAATCAATATACTTAAACTCGCAACAACAAAAAAAATCAATTGTTCCAGTAGAATTTGAATTGTAAAATCTTGATGTCTAGCTCTCCTAAAGTTCTCTTTGCCGAGAGAAAAGCAATCTTTAAACCACACAAACCAGGTCAACTCATTAATGGCAAGATGAGGAAAGAAACTGTGAAGACACATTAAATACCTAACTAGCTTTAGCCCAATAGTCATAAAGCCATCCAAGGTATGGATTAAGTGTTTCTTGTTCCTAAACGATTCCCTTATTTGTGCTTAAGCGTTGACCATTCCCTTATTTGTGCTTAAGCGTTGACCCGTTCAACAAATTTGACTTTATTAATGCTATGGCAATTTTCATAGGAATAAATTGTTATTTTTGAATTATTTATTCAATTTTATTATTAAAATTTTATAAAACATTAGTTTTTTATATATATATTAAAATTTTTAATATTAAATATTTTAAAATAATAATAAATATTTCTTCATTTGTGTAAATTATTTTGTAATACATTTATATGTTGGAAGGCTCCAAGGGTAGTTTAGTTGGTTGGAATGTATTCAATTCTCACTAATTCAATTCAATAAAGAAAGTGGGGTAATCTAATTGTGGCGGTGTTGTTGTTGAGGGTACTATTGTTATGTTGATTGTTGTGGTATATGTCCAAAGGGAGGTCCTCCCCAATATTAGTCACATTATTGGTTTGAGACACTTTATTGTTTGGGTTAGGAATGGGTGGAGTAGGAATTCAATTTTGGCAGTGTTTTTGTTGTGGGTACTATTGTTAGGTTGGTTGTTGTGGTATATGTCCAAAGGGAGGCCCTCCCCAATATTATTGGCAAGGTTGGTTTTGGGATTGCTTAAGAGCCCATGCCTACCATGGTATGGGTGGATACCAACTTCAAGGGGGATAATAAATGTTAGCCAAAAGTGAATTAGGAAATTGAGATGAGTCTTAAATCATATTTGGTGGTCATAGTTTTCATGACCATTTTTAATTGACAAATCAAATTTGTCAGGTTTCCTTATTAGCCCCTTGGTATATTGCTTTTAACTTTGCAAATGAAGGATAGCTATGAGTTGCATGATCCTACTCACATATGCCACAATTTTGACCTTGTTCAATAGGCAGTGTCTTACAGATGCTTAATTCGACATTTCGTATAGAAATATGATACTTGGCCAACTCTGCCTCACCACAACGTTTTTTTTATTGCAGTGTATTCAACTAACAACTCAAGGAGTTGTGTTGAAATATTGTAACTTCAAAGGATATGCTGAATGTATTTTACTAATGTACCCCGATGGAGATGTTCTATTCCTTTTTGGGGATGTTATTATTGTAATTGGTCATCATAGAGTCATGAGGTAAAGCCTCCATTGTAAGTTGGGTCAATAGTGCCCTAATGAATATAATAAAAGGTTGTGCACACGAAGATGGTTACACTCTTTAGTTCCATTATATAAATCCAAAACGCATGTATGAAAATGAAATGTATAATGCATATGCATTATAAATGGTTTGGTTCAGAAAACCCGAGCCTAAAACCAAAGCAAAGGCTAGTTACACTATATCACAAGTGTGACATATTAGACTTTCATTTTGTAAGAGTTACAAATTGGAAGTGCGATATATAGCACTTGTGATATATTGCACTTGCGGTATATCACAAATGCGATTTGTAAAACTAAAAACAGAAATAAAACAAAGGTCTCCGAGCTTTATTTTTTTATTTTACATTTTACGCTGCGATGAACGAAAGGGAGATATATCGAGAAGAAATTTTAGCTAGCAAGCAATTTCGAGGGCGCATTTTGAGGGAGGACAACGAGAAGGTGGAATGCAATGGAAGGTAAGAATTGCTTTGATTTTGGTTTTTCTTTATTAATTTAATAAATTTTTAATTAAAACAAAGAATGAAATATTAATTCATTTTGTAATTTGTTGTTTTTATATTAATAGATAAAACTAATAATCAAACCACCAATAACCCAAACCCAAATCAAAACATCGAAAACATGGAGGAGGAATATGATAGGAATTCGAAAATTCTTGCTCGTTTCAGTGCATTCAAACGCCTTAGTTCAATTTTTAGAGGGGAAGACCACATAAGACAACCATTGGGCGAGGCACTAGACAACATAACCAATACAATTTATAATGCCCAGGGAGCACTGTACAACATTAGCTCCTACAAAAATTCCTAGAGGAAATACTATTCCATTGGGCTAAGATACAAATATGTAAAGAAATTAAAGATAACAAAAGAACAATTTTTTTCACTATTCTGGGAGCCAAGCACTAGATTGGTTCCTCCCACTAGTTGACCACACATTTCTATAGACCGGTGCATAGAACCAAATATTAAATCCAACTAAATGGATCACTGGTACATGGTCCTCGATGAAGACCGTCATGGGAATAGATACATCCCATTATATTTCCTGAGGAAATTATATGGCGAGTTTATCTTGGGTAAACATGTAAATTACTTTGATATTTTATATTTCCAGGGGGTAGGACATCGGATTCCCTAAGATATGCAAGGGGAAAGGACTGATACAAACTATGTGCGATGAAATCCACGCACACCAAACCCCCCTTGGTTATATCCTCTTGTAAGTCCTATGATTGATAACACACATGAGGCATTATTCCATTTGGTAGATACATTGATTCGACATGGGACTGATGTTGAGGGAAATGTAGGCCAAGGGGTTGGAAGGCCTAATACTGGACCATCACACATAGAGAATCCACATAGGTCCCCAGACCCTACCATATCTAGAGATCACATTGGACATGCAGAGGGTTCAGAGCATCATGTCATGCCACATCATTCCACAACTTGTGGAAACATATGCTATGGGCCTTTTTCATAGTTTTGTGACAATGGGTTACTCCAATATGTAGTTCAAACTCCTTCTTCACATAGTCTATTATTTTTTATATCACAGTTTTCAATTGTTTCATAAATTATTTGTATTTTAATTATTTGACAATTACGTGAACACATTTACAGCTCGTGTCCAATGACACCTCAAATTCCCATCCTCCTCCCATTGATGCTAATGATATTGATGCAACAGACAATGCTGCATATGATTTTGGTTCTTCATAATTACTAGTAAGAAAATTGTTTTTTAATTAAAATCATGATTTACATATTTATAGTAGGGATTGGCACATTTAATACATGTTGATGTATTTGTAACTTCGGAATGTATTCACTTGTATGTCTTATGTCTTGTACCTCGATGTTTATTCCGGGAAGTATCTGTAATGTATTTGAGTCATGATATGCCCTGATGTTCCTATCGGGAGATTCAATAATGTAAACAAGTCATGTCAAGTCATTGTGGGTAACCCTCCTATTGTTCAAGGGTTAAAGTCCCCGTAATTCCGGGACCCTAGGGTTATTAGACTCTCTTATAGAATTCGGTACAAGTGAGTTATTGTCAAGTAGGGAATTAGTATAAATAGAGAGTGAGCCTCTTTATTTATCACACACTCACTCACACTCAGTTGTAGCGTATAGCTGAGAGAGAAGAAGTTGTTGGGGCTAGAAAGAAAGAGGCTACTGCTGTCGGGGGATCATCTTACTGTTTTAGGGTTTTACTTTTGGTGCTGATTCTATCTCTAAGGAAGTTGCGGGATTTTCTCCATTTATGGTTTCCCCAAGGAAAAACATTGTGTTTGATTGTTGTGCTTGTTATTCTCTCAGTTAAAGATCCTAATATAATGCTATCTTAAATGATTAAAATCTAACATGGTATCAGAGCTAACCTAAAAGAAGACACTGTGCAGCTTCGAGAACTATGGCTTCTTAATTTTTGGATGTCTCTCCACAGATTTCCAGCAAAAGAAGGTTGGGTTGACTCTCCTCCCTAGGGTGCATCTTTTTGTCGAAGCAGAATCTGATTCTAAGCTTTTTCAGTTTTGGATGCGACACTACTGCAAAAAAATTAGGGCTTTTCACAGAAGTGGAATTTTTGATTGAGCCTAAGTCTAGATTGATATCCTCCTCAAAATCGAAGTTTAGAGATCAAGATCAAATCATTTGGTTGGACAGAACTCCAGGAAATCCAAACCCTAATATGCTCCTGAACCATCATTGTAGAAATTCAGCTCCAAATCCAGATCTGACATATTGACCTCATAAGATCTAAATATTTTGTATTTCCATTTGAGGTTCTTAGTTAACATGTCTCATCATACCAAGCTTGATGAAAATATTGAGGGAGCTGATAAATTCTGAGCCTATAAGTATAGGATCTCCCTGGTCCTGGAAGAAAATGAGTTGGACTCCTATATCAATGAGGAGGTTCCAATGAGCCCGCACGGGTGTGGCTCATTAGCAGTTCATTTGTTATGAAGTCACTTGTTGTAAATTGGAGGTCACGAGTTCAAATCACACCCAGCTTTACCTATGTTCCATGCTTGTGGGGTGTGTGGGGCACCTAGGGGTATAATGGTAGCGGGATTGGATCCCTAGACCTCGTGTCACGTGAGTACCAGCCTGTCCCCAGTTGCTGATTCCCCTAGTTACAAAAAAAATGAGGAGGTTCTAGTTCGAGAGGGAGATGAGGCCAAGGCCTTACACAAGAATAATTTGGTTATGGCTAAGAAGATTATTGTTGATTCAATCAAGGATCACCTCATACCACAGGTGTCCTCCCTAAAGACACCTAAAGCTATGTTTGATGCCCTAAGAAAATTGTTTGAAGGGAAGAACATAAACAGGAAGATGACTCTGAGAAACCAACTGAAGAATGTAAAGAGCCAGAATGCAAAGAACATCCAGTCTTACATTACAAGGGTATCTCAGATCACGGAACAGCTGGAATCAATAGATGAAGAAGTGGAGAATGCAGAGATTGTGATGACCACCCTGAATGGTCTACCTAGGGCATGGGACTCTTTCATTCAAGGGATCTGTGCCATAAAGAATCTAGTGAATTTCAGCAGACTATGGGAAGAATGCTCTCAAGAAGAAGCTTGAATAGCAGCTCGATAAGAAAATATGGGAAGTGAAGATCAAGCTCTCATAGCCCACACCAAGAAAACTAGAAGGGACCATGATCACTCCAAAGGTAAGATATCACACTCTAGAAGAGATCTATCTACTATTAGATGTTACACATGTGATGAGAAAGGTCACCTATCCAAATACTACCCTAACAAAGGGAACTCAAAGAAGAAAAAGGGAAACAATAGAAGACATCATGCTCATGCTACAGAGGATGATGAACCTTCCACAAAGAGAATCAGACAAGAAAGTGACGATTCTTTAAGTGATGAAGAATATGTGTTGATCTCTGCTCTCATGGGAACTATCTCACATGGAAGCAATGATTGGCTTATAGAAAGTGGTGCTTCCAAACATACGACGGGATTGAAAGAATCATTTGTGAAACTATCTGAACATGAGTCACCTCACAAGGTGAAACTTGGGGATGGCTACCAGTATCCAATAAAAGGTAGTGGTGAATCCTCCTATAAGCTAAACTCTAGAAAGTCTATGAATATGAAAAATGTATTGTTTGTACCAGGACTAAAGAAGAAGCTCCTCTCCATATCTACATTGGATGCAAAAGGAATGAGGGTTTCTTTTGTAGATGGCCAAGTTCTTATGTGGCCAAAGGGAAAGACTTTTGATGATGCAATAGTGATTGGGGAACAAGAAGGAGGTCTACACAAATTGAAGGGCCAACCAGAACAAGATTTGGTTCATGACTCAGTAGAACCAAATGAAATTTGGCATAGAAGGTTTGCACATGTTCATTACAAGGAACTACCACTTGCAAGAAAAGCTGTTGAAGGTCTTCCATAAATGCAGACAAAACATGATGGTGTTTGCAAAGGATGTGCAAAGGGAAAGAACACAAAGAAGACATTTCCAAGTAGCGAGAGTAAGGCAAAAGGAATCTTGGAAATCATCCACTCTAATGTATGTGCTCTGATGTCATCCAGATCATTAAGTAGGTATGTATACTATGTTTCTTTCATTGATGATTTTTCTAGGAAGACATGGATATACTTTATAAAGAACAAAGATGAAGTATTCAACAAGTTCAAAGAATTCAAATCCTTGGTCGAGAACCACACAGAAAAGAAGATCAAGATTTTTTGATCAGATAACGGTGGAGAATTCACTTCAAATGAATTCAAATACTTATGCAAAGATTTAGGGATTAAGATGGAGTTAACCACTCCCTATAATCCACAACAGAATGGAGTTGTAGAAAGGAATAATAGAACGATCATGGAAGCTGTAAGGGATTTGCTTCATGATTAAGATCCTCCCATGCATTTATGGACAGAAGTTGCAATAATGGTGGTGCATGTACAGAACCGTACTCCACACAGAGTACTCGAGAATAAGACACCTAAAGAATTCTTTTGCGGCAAGAAACCAGAAGTCAGCCATCTTAGAATATTCGGTTGTCTAGTGTACATACATATTTCAAAAGAAAAGAGGACAAAGTTAGATCCTTCAGGAAGGAAGGGTATATTTGTGGGATACTCTAAAAGCTCGACTGCTTACAGAATATACTTCCTAGGATTCAAGAAGATTGACATTAGTAGGGATGTGACATTTGACGAAGACTCATCTTACAACAAATCCAGAAAGAGACCTGCTGAAGAACCTAAAGAAACAAAAGCACCTAGAATTCATGACACAACCATGCATGAAGAATATCAAGAAGAAGATCGAGAAATGGAAGACCCTCAAGAACCTGTAGATCCACCTCAGGAGAAGAATCCTCATAAGAGGAAACCTGCTTGGGTATGAGAAGCTATCCAAGGTGCAGAAAGATATGGGGCTCCAAAAGAATCACACAGAGAAAGGAAAAGAACCAGGTTATGTTCCAGTTATGTAGCCTTATTATGTGATTTCATTTATAAAGAACCTTCCAACTATGAAGAAGCAACAGAAAAGAAAGAATGGAAGGATTCTATGATCGAATAATACCAATCGATCATGAATAATGATGTTTGGGATGTTGTCCCAAGACCTAAGGGGAAGTCTATGGTGACTTCCAAATGGATATACAAGATCAAACATGCTGCAAATGGAAGCATAGAAAAATATAAAGCAAGATTCATGCCTCGTGTCTTCTCCTAGAAAGAAGGAATAGATTATGAAGAAAATTTTGCACCTGTATCCAGATACACTTCCATCAGATTAGTACTTGCTCTGGTTGCAGTGATGAAATTGAAGATACACCATATGGATGTCAAGACTGCTTTATTTAATGGTGTATTAGAAAAGGAAGTGTATGTGGAGCAACCACTCGGTTTTGAGACACGTGACAAGGAGTCTCATGTGTGTATATTGAAGAAAGCCCTGTACAATTTGAAACAGGAACCCAGGACATGGTACTACAGAATTGATAGCTTTCTATCCAGTTTGGGCTTTACCAAGAGTAAAGCAGATTCCAACCTTTACTACAAGGTTGAAGATGGAAACCCAGTGATGCTTCTACTATATGTAGATGATCTGTTTGTAATAGGTATGGATGGGTTGATTGCTGATACGCAGAGAAATCTTGTTGCCGAGTTTGAAATGAAGGACTTGGGTATGATGCATTATTTTCTAGGCATGTAGGTGTGGCAGAATGTAGATGGAATATTCCTCGGACAAGGAAATTATGCAGTAGAGATCTTGAAGAGATTTGGAATGATGGACTGTAAGGCATTAACCACACCTATGGCATCGAACCTAATGCTATTGAGTGATGCTTCATCTAAGTCAATTGATGCCATGATGTATCATTAGATGATTGGGTCCTTGATGTACTTGATGAATACGAGACTAGATATTTGCTTTGCTGTGAACACATTGAGCCAGTTCCTGACAGATCTGAGACATGTTCACTTCATTGCTGCAAATCATATTCTGAGGTACCTGAAGGGTACAGTTGATTATGGGCTCAAGTATAATACTGATCAGAAGATTAACCTAGAGGGTTATGTTGATTCATATTGGGCAGGTAGTGCCATCGATAGGAAGAGCACTTCAAGGTGCTGCTTCAGTATGGGATCAGGTGTGATCTCTTAGTTTAGCAGGAAGCAATCCTATGTGGCACTGAGTATAGCTAAAGCAGAGTATGTCGTAGCTTATTCAGCTAGTTGTGAGATAGTATGGCTAAGGAAGCTACTGTTTGATTTATTTGATCTCCAGTTAGATGCCACTTGCATACATTGCGGCAACTAGAGTTGTGTGAAGTTGTCGGAGAACCTGGTGTTCCATGACAAGTCACAACATATCGAGATCAAGTATCACTATATCAGGGATATGGTGCAGAGAGGAGCAGTGAAGCTCCAGTATGTTGCGATGGACGAACAAAGAGTTGATGTGTTGACGAAGCCATTGGCTAGGGTGAAGTGTGAGTAATTTAGGGAGAATCTTGGTGGTCTCCAGATCAAGATTCCTCCCAAGAGGAAGCGATGAGTCTGTGATGAGACCTTCTGGCATGGTGAGAGGATTGGTTCCTTCCATGGTTAGATGTAAGTGTTGTTCCCTTCCGACATGGTGAGAGGATTGGTTCCTTCCATGGTCAGATGTAAGTGTTGTGCCCTTTCGACATGGTGAGAGGATTGGTTCTTTCCATGGTCGGATATAAGAGTTGTGACATGGTGAGAGGATTGGTTCCTTCCATTTTTAGATGTATGTGATGATCCCACATCCAGCATGAAAAAGGGCTGGCTCTATAAAGACACATCTAGTATGAAAAAGGACTAGCTCTATGTAGATCCCACATCCAACATGAAAAAGGGTTGGATCTTTGAAGACACATCTAGTATGAAAAAGGACTAGATCTGTGTAGATCCCACATCCTGCATGAAAAAGGGATGGCTTTGTGAAGACACATCTAGTATGAAAAAGGACTAGCTCTTTGTAGATCCCACATCCATCATGAAAAAGGGCTGGCTCTATGAAGACACATCTAGTATGAAAAAGGACTAGCTCTGTGTAGATCCCACATCCAGCATGAAAAAGGGCTAGCTCTATGAAGACACATCTAGTATGAAAAAGGACTAGCTCTATGTAGATCACACATCTAGTATGAAAAAGGACTAGCTCTGTGAAGACTCATCCAATATGAAAAAGGACTAGCTCTATGTACATCCCACATCTAGTATGAAAAAGGACTAGCTCTGTGAAGACTCATCTAGTATGAAAAAGGATTGTCTATGTGTAGGTGCCACATCTAGTATGAAAAATGACTAGCTATGTGATGATACATCCAGCATGAAAAAGGACTGCCTCTATAGAACTTCCTATGACAAGAAGAATCAAGAGATAGCACCCATGATGGTGACCCAGTGATGATCCAGATCGAGTGATGATGATCTAGCATAGATGATCCAGCAGTGATGATCCAGATCAAGATAAAGATGACTTGAAGATGAAGATAACTTGAATATGAACATGACTTGAATATGAATATGGCTTGAAGATGAAGATGACAAGAACTCATTGATGATCCAGATGATAGAGAGAAGAAGACCCGTGTTGATAAATTGTTTCGAGAGAATACCTTCCTAGTTAAGAGGGAGTGTTGATAAATTTGTAACTTCGGAATGTATTCACTTGTATATCTTATGTCTTGTACACCGATGTTTATTCCGGGAAGTATCTATAATGTATTTGAGTCATGCCATGCCCCGATGTTCTTATCGGGAGATTCAATAATGTAAACAAGTCATGTCAAGTCATTATGGGTAACCCTCCTATTGTTCAAGGGTTAAATTCCCCACAGTTCCAGGGCCCTAGGGTTATTAGACTGTCCTATAGAAGTCATCCCTAGTGATTTTTTTTCAAGTCAGGAATTAGTATAAATAGAGAGTGAGCCTCTCTATTTATCACACACTCACTCACACTCAGTTGTAGTGCATAGCTGAGAGAGAAGAAGTTGCTCGGGATAGAAATAAAGAGTCTACTATTGTCAGGAGATCATCTTACTATTTTGGGGTTTTACTTTTGGGGTTGATTCTATCTCTGAGGAAGTTGTGGGGTTTTCTCCATTTATGGTTTCCCCGAGGAAAAACATTGTGTGTCTCTTGTGTTTGATTGTTGTGCTTGTTATTCTCTGAGTTAAAGATCCTAATATAATGCTAGCTTAAATGATAAAAATATAACAATACATAGTAATCTTGATGCAATATGTTTTATGCAGGGTGAGCATGATGAGTATTAGCGCCTGTGCTAAATTTTGGGGATTTCTGCACATGCATCTTCACTAATCCCCTACAAAAGGATAGACCAGTGAAGATAATGGGTAGAGTCAATTTTTTTTACTTTATATGACCTTAGTGAGTGTTGGACAGGTTCTGAAGAGGCTTCCCCAGTGGGATTCTGTAGATCCCGCTAGTTTCGACGACCAAGATCAAAGCGCGATCTAGATATACGACAAAAATAAATCCCACTACGTGAACTTGCATGTGTTGTTCTAACTTTTGAGAGAGAGAAATATGGTGGGCTTGCAAGCATTGTCATGACAAAACATAGGGGAATATCAACGTCTCTCCTCAATTCATGCATATTCGATGATGTCCAACAGTGTACACACAAATCACTATGGAAAATTGCACACTCAAATTTAGAGAGGGACTGCACGATGGGGAACGTGCGTAAATGACATGTCCCCTCCCCATTGGATACTACGCTCAAAGATTTGAGGTACAAAATTTATGTTGTAGAGCATGATTTTTTAAAGGGCTAATCAACTTGACATTAACCACGTAACCTGGGATTTGAAATCAAACAGTCTGTTGCAGCTCCGGCCACCCTACAACTTTGATGTCTTCCAAGCATGAGTCAGTTGGATAAGACTGCAACTTTGTTGGGCCATGATAGAGCACAAGGAAGAAATTGAAGTCTGAGAGCAAGAGGAAAAGCAGGCATGCAACGAAGGGAAGGCACGTAAAGAATGCCTCCCACGTATTGATGGATTCTGGCTGCAAATGTCTAAACCATTTTTTGACACTGCCTTGCAAGAATTGGGAAAAATATCTTATACAAACATCATCATGATGTATCTCAAAAAGGTCAAGAAAGTATTCAAGGCTTGTAAATGTTTCTCAACTATAAGGCCTTCCAATTCTCCATCAAACCTAGGGAGGTATTTATAGTGTTTTACAGGGAAATCATGAGGGATCTGAGGCAACCGAAAAGGCAAGTATCGACTTTGGGTATTGGGTGAAACGAAGCCTCGTGGAAAAGACATGCTCTTTGAAATGACATCACGAGGCCCATCATGCTGCCTCTTAATTTCTAGGGTATGAGGTGGAGGGTCTAGAATAAAATCATATGGACAGGACGAAGATATACTCTTCGTTTGTTAGGAAGGATATACGGGAGTGACCTCATGACTTTTCTTGGGTTGAAATAAGCCATGATAGATTATTCTAACAAAATTACGAAAAGAGAAAGAAATATTTATATGAAAATCCAAGACGTTCTGGAGAAATCTGAATCTTAAGTATCACGTCTTTTCCTCAATCCTACCCATTCCTTTACGATGAATTCATGCACGTTGCAAAACCCGCCAATTCCTTTTAGAAACTTAAATTTTAGTACCACGGAATTAGTGGAGCTATCGCAGTATTGGAAACATAGGTTTATGGAAGTCACCAGGAAAAGTATTCATTTTCTTCTGCCTTCCTGACTTCTGTTCACCACCAACAATTTGGTCTATGGCACTATCATCCATAGATTTAGGAGGCTTCGAAACCTCCTCCTCATATCAGTCCTTTCGTCCACCGAGTTCCCCAGTGCAGTCATATTCTAGAAACTCTAACATGGATTCACCAGGGAAGATGATGCAACCTTTTTTACACGTAGCTATATCTGTTTTCCCACAGAAACCCTGTATTTCTTTAAATATTTGTCGTTCTTCCCATGGATTATTTTCAATTTCATCCCTGGCAACGGTGCAAGTTTTGTAGAACCTAGAATCCCGCCCAAGGTTGTGGTAAGGCAGACCCTGAGACAACAACATAAATGCATTAGGAAAGGGAGTTGGCTTCCCCATTTCCAAAGAGGGATCTCTCACAAATACACAACAAGACCAGATTATATTGTCATAGAATAGGTTTTCGAAGGTTAGTGGTGGAAACAAGGTAAGATATATTGGGCATGGAGTCATGATTCTCAAGAAATGTAGACCATTTTGTATAGATAATGTCCACCAGAGCAATTTAGCACTTTGGTAATGGTCAATATGTTAGAGTTTGGTGATAAATGAGGAACGATGACAGCCCATCAATGTGGAGCATCATGACGATGAATTCCATGCTGAATTTGGAGGAAATTTCTGGCGGGAATCCAAAACAACGGCCAGATCATGGGGACATGAATTCTAAACCATTATACACTATGTTAAGGATGTAGAGAAAACATAATGTAAGGAGGAAACAAGAAGTACATTCATGTAAAACAAAAGAAGCACATAATGCAACTAGGAAATACACAGGAATTATTACATCCAAAGGCTGACATCCAGCTCTGTTTCGTGTATTAAAGATGGGTAAAACTACATAAGAACCAAAAATCTCTCAGATCAGACCAAAACCAACAAACCTTTCTACCTTAGCATGGAGTCTTCTTATAGTGCTTTTAGGACACTGAGACTAACCTCGAAACATGGAGAGAAGCAAGTTACAATCATGATCAAAACTCTAACAAACTAGAACATGGAATCTGCCCCACGATTTACATATATTAAGCAAAACATTATGGAGAAAATATGCATGTTGGTCTTATTGGAAGCGCAACATCTTTGGCCACAGGTTCGTTTGTCTTCAAAATGATGGCTTCAGACATCCCTTTGTGGTGCGTCACAGACTTGAATCAAACCATTTTCCTTCCTGTCGAGTCTGCAATGTGTCCCTTTCTTTTCGAGAATATTTTTGTTCATTTTATAGTCAAAGGAACTTTTTTGCATGGGCTTATAGCTGGAAAGAAGGTTTCTGTTCGTTCAATTCTCATCCCCCCCCCCCCCCCCCCCCCCCCCCCCCCCCNTTTATGTTCTTGTGTTTCTTTCCTCCTAAGAGGGGGATCCTTCTGCAAGTCACACGGTGCAGCACATTTCCAACTTCATCACCGCCCTAGATAAAGTTTGCATGTGGAATTCACAAAGGCGGTGATGAAGACTTTGGACCCCTTATGCTCCAATACGAGCATCCTATCCAAAGGGTCTCTGCTAACAATGGTCACCACGTGCTAAGATTATGGATACCACGACCCTGTCCAAAGGCTTTGGAGGGATGCTCATTGCATCGGAACTTCCAGGCATAGTTCCTGCAGGAGTGTGGCCTTCTATTAAGACAGTAATTCCTTCACTAGCCTCAGGAGGTCCATCTAATGTGATGAACATCCTTTCCATGACCTTGTTGGCGCTGGAAGGATTTTCTAATAAAATGAACGTCCCTACCCTGATGGTTGGATCCTTTTTGGTAAAAAAATCAGGGAAATGCATGGAGCTATGATCTCCCACCGATAATAATCTACGACAGACGAGATTTTAAAAACAGTCGACTATCGCAAACCTCCTCTAAACTTCCTAGAATTCTTAGTAGAATAACATTCCACCACCTTAGCTTCTCTTCTACATCTGCTCAATCTTTGTCTCTCAGTGGCTTTGAAGTATGACATTTAGATAGAGCTGGAAAATTGGACACAACAATGACCCCATCAGCACTTCGCACACTTCGCTATCAAGTACCCTAATGACAGCATGTATGGGCACGTGGGTTGGGGATCCTATTTTCCTACTGAAAATATAGTCACATCGTCTCCTCTGCTGCACCATTAAAATATTGGTTGTGGAAAATACCCTCGGTGCTATCTTGCATTGTTACCCGTTTGGATCATGGAGCATGGACTTGATGTTCCATTCCTTTTTGTCCCTGTTGGTGACGGTATTAGAATGATTCTCTTTTTCCGTGTCTTCTCGCTTTGTGTAGAGGCCATAACCGCATTCAGTATCCCAATTATCATGATATTTCCTTGATTTTCATATGTGCAATGCAGTTAAATTTTGGGTTCAGGAGGACTTGTGCTACCATGGAGATGATTGTTACCTACGTGCATGTTTCAATGGCATCGGGGTGTTTGAGTACCTGTCATTTTGGTCGCTTGAGCACTTGCCGGAGAATACCCTATCAACAGGATACCTTTGAACTAATCAAATCATACGTGAGATCTCCTTTTCCATCATAGACGGACCTTCCTACAACTTTTTCCAGGCAGGAACATTTTTAGCCTTTCGATCAGAACGCCTTCGATCTTTACCATCCACGTGTAAAGGAGGGTTACTTTTTGAAAATCCCCTAGACGGTTTGTCCCAAGCATGTCCTATTACTGGAGGATTCGTCCACCATATATCTTCCTTCAACAAGATCTGCACCTTTGCATGTTACCTCCCTTTAACCCATTTCGTAGATATGGGGACCAAGATTTCCACGAGAGTTTTGATTCGAAGAAATCAATCTTTCCAGTTGATCTATCCTCTGTTGAGCCTTGACCTCAAAATCCACAACCGCTTTAGTGTCATTCCGTGAAAACTTAAAGGAAACTTGGATCATGCCTATGGTATTCATGAAAATCATTATGTTTGTCAATCTAGTTTGTCTCTAGATCACCACCGTAGATGTCTTACCCTATTTAACACAATTTTCAGCCACCCTGTGACTGGCATTTTTCTTGCATTTTTAGGCTGTGATTGTTGCGTCTAACATTTTTCATCATGTTATGTGGAGCGAGAAACAGTGCTAACACATACCTTATGATAGGAAAAATTCTTAAACTAAAATACATTGATCAAGGTAGCCCCAAAGTAGATGTACACATCGGAGTAAGGATGATCCAAAAATATCTAGTGGATTTGGGTGTAGAAATAAATGTTATGTAACTAAAGATACCATGTTGAAGAATCAGTGGAAAACATATTGACTGAAGAAATTTTCACTAGATTTGAAGTTCCAAGAGAAATTATCACTGATAGGGGAGCACAATTCACCTTAAATTTGATATAATATGTCCTGTAAAAAAAAAGGCAAACATAGACAATTAACTTCTTATCACCCATAGGAAAATGGTCATGTGCAAGTGATAAATAAAGAGATATAAAAAAAATAACCAATATAATCAATATTCACATGAGGGATTGAGCCAATCCTATTCATGAATCTATATTGCAATATAACACCACATTGAATACCACCTGTTAGCACTAGAATTGAACCAAAGGTTGTGAAGGCTCGCTCCCAGGTAACAACAGAACCACTTTTGAAGAGAGAACTGGATTTCTTCTCTTTCGAGAGGGATCTCTCACCAAATATTAACAATGCCATATATGTGCAAGTGAAAATATAAATTGTTTGTAATATTGGTTGAAACAAAACATAAGACCATTGGGCGATGGAGTCAAGATGTGCAATGGAGATAACACAACTTATGCAAGTGATTTTAACACAGAGGAAAGATAGCTAGTCAAATCATAATTGTCTGGTGGAAAAGAGGAACATGGATAGACCATTAACATACAGCATTAGAGAATGAATTCTATGCTAACTTTAGAAGAAAGCTTTAGTGGATATCTGAAAACAATAGACGAAGCATAATATATATGAATTCCAAACTGCTATACACTTATTTTAGACATGAAAGAAAACATAATGGGGAATATAAACTGGAAAACATTCACATGGGAAAGAAAGTAACAGACTACAACATAAAACAACACATGAATCTCTGGAAAAAACACCAGCTTCGGCTTTGCAATTTTATTAAGGAACTCTTGAAAGCATACAATACAAACATTGGTTCCAACCCTTTCTCCTTCTGTAAGAGGTGAATTTATAGTGTTTTTGGACCTCCTAAACCAACATTCAAAAACAAAAGACAAAAGACAAAAATAAAATGTGGACTACTAGAAAAACAAGCTAAAAAATCCCCCCCTTCATATCCCATATGGTGAAAGCTGTGTGAAAACCGAAAGAGGTTTTTGCAACTCGCCATGTTCCCAAAAAAACCCATCTATTATTTTCCTATGATTTAGCTCCAGCTCCTCAGGATCTGATTTTGAAATGGATGACTCATACAGTAAACCTATAAATTTCTGGAAAAATACCTTGTGAATATCTTTTAAATTCTCCCAACCTATGATACCTGTGTAAAACATGAAGGAGGTTTCTAAAGGTAGGTCTACGAAGAAGAAAAATCTCTCTCTGTTTCCTAAGATTCAACTCCATTTGGATAAAACAATTATTTGAATTTGATTTCTAAAACAGTCCTTTGGAAAACTTGAAAAATGGCCTGTAGAACTCACTTTGTTTCTCCTAAACCAGTCATTTAAAAATGATTGAAATAATTGACTAAACCAGTCATTTAAAAATATGGAAATTTTCCCTTTGAAGATGAGTTTGATTCTCTCAATCCAAAACACCTATGTAAAAAATGAGAGAGTTTATTGTAGATAGGTGTGTTATGTATAAAACCTCTCTCAGTTTCTGAAAAATCATCTTGGTTCGGCGGGAACAATTGATTTAAAACAATGACCAAAATAGCCATTTTCGTAAAAAAACAACCATGCTCTATTTCTTTAGTTCTGAATTGAGCTCATTTGATCCACAATTAGTACAATGTTCATGAGAATTGTTTTTCCAACCTCCCTTCACATTCACCCAGCAAAATTATTTTAAGCGATTGATCAGTTTGACTGGGTAATGGATGCTTACCACGTGTGAGAACTTGCATGCGGCATAAAAAATTTGCTAATCTCAAAACCTAAATTTTCCTTGCTATTTGACAATGCGAAATAATTGTGAGTCGTTAATCATTTTATCTTACAAATTTGGAGATTAATTTTATTCACGACCTAACACCATTTCGCAAATATGAGATTTTAATTAACCCGTGTTTGTTCCTGCCGCAAAATAAATGTGTGTCGTTAGATGAAATTTAACTCTGATTTATGCCATTGATTTGTTGGAATCTTGATCTAAACTATGGATGCAACTATTTTGTTGAATTTTATAATCAATCGCCAACTACCAACTTCTGCAAACCGATTCCTATCATTCATCACGTGCTCCACCAGATTTCAAAAGGTTATCCATGGTTTCCGGTAGTTCATGTAGAAACAACATCAGAAAAATTCTTCATCATAAAGTGTTTCCCACTAGACCCTTTGTTAAGGCTCTTGATAGGTTGAATATGTGAAGGAGCCATTTTTATATGATGAGAGAATCCAATTGTAAACATTTCAAACCCTGCATCCCAATGAATGTTCACAGGCATTTCACTTGAGCTGTTACACCGGCACTATCAATGCGAATCTTCACCATTTTGCTGCAAACTTAACTCGTTGATCCCCTCCATTATCAACACCGTAGATGCTAAAGAGAAAAACTCTTACTGACAATCATCCAATTTGTAGTGCTTATCCTCTTGCTGAAACGTTTGAAACTCTTTTAAATATAAAAAATCAAGCCGACAATTTCTTGTTGTAACTATTACTCATAATCTGCGCTTTCCCACATGACAAAGAGATTTTGACCTTTTTGGCTTTATATACACCAAACATTTGAATGTATTCCAAGGAACAAATAAAGTAATACTTGGGAGCTTGGTGCTTGGACTTTGATAGCTGACTTGGATTGTTTATTGATGTGGCAGGTACTTTTGGTGATGAGCGGCTATATGCCAATATTTTTGTCTTGCACTTTTATAAGCCACCTCATATACCTTTGGCATATAAATTTATTTAAAAGTATAAATTTTGGCCCCAACAATATAAAATTTTGAATGTAAAGCCCATATTGATTTATAAAACCAACTTTAATAAATCTTATCCAAAATAACTAGAAAAATATCCATTTGTAAAAGTTCATTTTCTTTTTTCTCCAAACACCTTTAGAATATTTTTCCCTTAAAATAGCTTCAAATCGCATTGGACAAAACCTGTGTTAACAACTGGCTCCACGAGGGATGTTATCCTTGTTAGTTTTTCAACATTTAAGCTAGCATTATGTTAAGATCTTTTCACTGAGAGAATAACAAGCACAGCAATAACATAAGCACATCACATGAGACAAGAGACACAAAGAGTTTTGATAGGGGAAACCATAAATGGAGAAAACCCCTCAACTTGCTCTAAGATAGTATCACCACAAGATGTGAAACCCAAAACAGTAAGATGACCTCCCAACACAACAGTAGCCTTCTGTCTTCTGTCAAGCCAAAGTATTTCCTTCTCCAAAGGTGCGCCACACTTGAGAGAGCAAGTGATGTAATTCACAAGTGATAAATAGAGAGACTCACACTCTCTATTTATATTAGTCCGTTCACTTGAATTACACTTTCACACGTAGGCTCGACCTAATATTACTTACCCGAGCCTACACCTTAATTAGTGTATAATAACTCAAGTGCCCCGAAACTGTGGGGACTTACCTAATGACTTGATATGTCTTATTTAAATTATTAATCCTCCCGATCGGAACATCGGGACATGACCACATGACTCAAATACATAATAGAAACATCTTAGAATAAACATCAGATTACAATACATAAGATATATGGAAGAATACATTCCGAAGTTACATATACATCAACACTCCCTCTTAACTAGGAAGGTATTCTTTCGACACAATTTTCAGCACTGGTCTTCTTCTCTGTATCAACTGGATCATCTTCATCTTTGAGTCATCTTCACCTTCAAGTCATCTTCTTCTTCAAGTCATCTGGATCTGGATCATCTCTCGAACTGGATCATCATAGAACGTCATCACTAGATCTGGATCATCACTCGATCTGGATCATCATCACTGGACTGGATCTGGATCATCACTCGATCTGGATCTGGATCTGGATCATCTCTCGATCTGGATCATCACTGCTGGATCTGGATCATCACTCGATCTGGATCTGGATCTGGATCATCTCTCGATCTGGATCATCACTGCTGGATCTGGATCATCACTCGATCTAGATCTTTCGGAGTCATCATAACTGGATCTGGATCATAGCTCAATCTGGATCTCCTCTGGTCATCATCATGTGTGTACTATCTCGTCATAGGAAGTTCTACAGAGCCAGCCCTTTTTCATGATGGTTGTAGGCCTAGCCCACAGGTAGGTCTTTTCCCAGCACTTATATCTGACCTACTCGTCAGAAAGGCACGCCCAGCACTTACATTTGACCTACTCATCAGAAAGGCACGCCCAGCACTCACATCTGATCATGTAGTAAACTACAATCACATCAGAAAGGCCCTGCACTCACATCTATCATGGAAGGAACTGAATCCTCTCACCAAGATAGAATGGCCTACCCTTACATCTGACATGGAAGGAACTTAATCCTCTCGCCATGAAAGAATGGCCTGCACTTACATCGGCCATGGAAGGAACTTAATCCTCTCACCATGACGGAATGGCCCGCACTTACATCGGCCATAGAAGGAACTTAATCCTCTCACTATGACGGAATGGCCCGCACTTACATCGGCCATAGAAGGAACTTAATCCTCTCACTATGACGGAATGGTATGCACTCACATCTGACCTGGAAGGAACCAAATCCTCCACCCTCGTCAAAAAGGCCCCCAGTCCCAAACTGAGCTACCTGGTAACTGACCAGGTGCCTCCACTCTCCCGAAGAGTGGCAATTGCCCTTACATCTGTCCTACTCGACAGAATGGCCAAAACTCACATCTGACATGGGAGGAACCTAATCCTTTAGCCATGAACAGAATGGTTCAGCCCTTACATCTGACCTGCTCGTCATAATGGCTATGCATGTCAGCACTCATATCTGTCATGGAAGGAACTGAATCCTCTCACCATGACAGAATGGCTCAGCCCTTACATCTAACCTGCTCGTCAGAATGGCTATGGATCTATAGCACTCATATCTGACATGGAAGGAACCGAATCCTCTCACCATGACAGAATGGCTCAGCCCTTACATCTGACCTCCTTGTTAGAATGGCTTTGGGACTCATCACTTTCCCTGTGAGGAAACCTCGATCTGGAGAACACCAAGTCTCTCTCTGAAGTACTCAAACTTCACTCTGGCTAATGGCTTCGTCAACACATCAGCTATCTGTTCCTCCGTCGCAACATATAGGAGCTTCACTGCTCCTATCTGCACCATATCCCTGATATAGTGATACTTGATCTTGATATGCTTCGACTTGTCATGGAACACTGGATTCTATGACAACTTTACGCAACTCTGGTTGTCACAATGTATACAAGTAGCATCCAACTGGAGATCAAATATATCAGACAGTAGCTTTCGCATCCATACTACCTCACAACTAGCTGAACAAGCTGCGACATACTCTGCTTCAGTTGTACTCAGTGCCACACAGGATTGCTTCCTGCTAAACCAAGAGATCACACCTGATCCCATACTGAAGCAACATCCCGAAGTACTCTTCCTGTCGATGGCACTGCCTACCCAATCTGAATCAACATAACCCTCCAGGTTAATCTTCTGATTCGCATCGTACTTGAGCCCATAATCAATTGTACCCTTCAGGTACCTCAAAATATGATTTGCAGCAATCAAGTGAACACTTCTCGGATCTGTCAAGTATTGGCTCAAGGTGTTCATAGTAAAGCAAATGTCTGGTCTTGTGTTCGTCAGGTACATCAATGACCCAATCATCTGACGATACATCGTAGCATCAACTGACTCTGATGAAGCATCACTCAATAGCTTCAGGTTTGATGCCATAGGTGTATCCATAGCTTTGCAGTCCATCATCCCGAACCTCTTCAGGATCTCTACTGCATACTTCCCTTGTCTAAGGAAGATCCCATCTGTACTCTGCCACACCTCCATACCTAGAACAATAGTGCATCGACACATAACAGGAGCATCACTGGTCTTCCACCTTCAACCTTGGATCAAAGGTTGGAATCCACTTTACTCTCAGTAAAGCCTAGAATCATCAGTAATCTGCCCTTCCTGTCGTACCATGTCGAACCTTAGGATCTTCTGCAATCACTCCCTCTGAAGCGGAGCATCATACTCCCTCTGTCTTCCGTACTCTATGCACTGAAACATTCTGTACTGGAGTGACAAGTAGTATCCATCTAGGATCTCTGGATACTAAGATCCTCTATCTTGAACTTCTTCAAAAGTTCTTCTTGCATCCATCTGAGAGCTTGTCATCCTCTATCAACCTTGTAGCAAAGGTTAAGATATTCATTAAGCTCATCATGTATGTGTTTCAACTCTTACTGGTTGCAAATGTCTCTTCGTAGTCTAGGCCTTCCTTTCATGAGAAGCCTCATGCTACGAATCTTTCTTTGTATCCCACGATGTTTCTATCTACTGCATGATGGAACTATGAAATTCTCTTCAGGTCTCGATACTGCGCCCTGACATCATTCTTCTTGAAATGGTCTTCCCTTTCTTCTTGATGGCTGGAAGGTTCTGCATCAATGATGTCACTGCACTTGTCATATTATTCTTCATTTTGAAATGTCGTCACTTGTTCTTCGAAACAAGTCTTCATTATTCTTTGCTTGTAGGCGATTATGTACGTGATCTTTCCTACAAGTCAAATGCATTTGTATGGTTAGAAACATTTCATAAGGAATATTCATACTGGCAAGTTACTATGCATAAGCATATGATCATGCAACTACTTTAGCCAATACAACATTCATCCATATCTCACTGAAACTTTCTAGATGCCTTCCATCTCTACCAAGAAAACATTGAGATTGTGCACTAATCCAATATGTCAGCAAAGAGGTTTCATTCTAGATAAGTAGCAATGGAGAATTTGTATAGCACCATGAGCTACTTACCCATCACATGCATATTAGTAGTATGTTGTCATTAATGCAAACATCCTATCATGCATAATACAATAACTGAATATGCATAACAAAACAATATCATGAAATGACAATTGAATACTTATCTTTATTTGTTTTGAGGGTAGACTCCTTCTTGAGCCTTCAGCTTCATCGTCTTCTTTATTCATAATAGCATCGTTTCTTATCCAAAAGCTAAGGTGGATAAGAAGTTCTTTAATATTTGAGTTCTTCATATTCCTCATTGCTTGAGGGATCTTCTTTGGATGAAAGAGCTTGATCTTCAATTGCTCCCACCTTCTCTTCTTGAGCTTCTTCTTCTTGTGAGTTCTCTTTCTAGAGTCTATTGAAAGTAATCACTCCCTTCTAGCACACATTCCTCACATGAATGAATTCCACGATCCTGGGAGGCCATTCAAGGTGGCCATCACCACTTTTGCATTCTTCACTTTTTCTTTTACCGCTTCAAGTTGTTCTTTGATTTGAGAGACTCTTATGACTGCATGGTCTCTGCATTCTGGATCTTCACATTCTTCAACTGGTTTCTTTAGGTCATATTCTGATTTTGTTCTTCCCTTCAAATAGCTTGAAATTCTGGAAGACCTTCAACAGCTTTGCTTGCAATAGGTAGTGCACATGTGCAAGCCTTCTATGCCAAAGCTCATTTGGCTCTACTGTGTCATGGATCAAGGCTTGTTCTGGATAGCCCTTCAATTTGTACAAGCCTCCTTCTTGTTCTCTAATCACTACCGCATCATCGATAGTATTTCCTTTTAGCCATATGATGACTTGACCATCTATGAATGCAATCCGCATTCCTTTTGCATCAATGCTGAAATGGAGAGAAGGTTCTTCTTCAATCCTAGCAAAAACAATACTTCTTTCATTGTTAGAGACTTACCAGAGTCTAGCTTGAATGAAGATTCCCCACTACCTTTTATTGGATATTGGTAGTCATCTCCTAGTTTCACCTTGTGAGGTGATTCATGTTCTGATAGTCTTACAAAGGATTCCTTGAATCCCATCATATGATTGGAAGCCCCACTGTCTATAAGCCAATCATCACTTCCATGAGTAATGTTACCTATGAGAGTTGATATCAGAACATATTCATCCTTGCTTGAAGAATCTTCACTTTCATATTTGGATCTCTTTCTGGATGGTTCATCATCCTCTGCAGCAGGAGCATGATGTCTTCTTTGGCCTTGACCAAGTTCTTCTTGTGAAAGGATTCTAACCTCGTCTCCCTCTGAAACTGGAACCTCCATACTCATGTAGGTGTCCAATCCATTTTCTTCAGAGAGATCATATACTTCCAGGCTTGGAAGTTGTCAACTTCCCCAAGCTTGTCACCAAGCTGATGTGATATATCATATTGAAATGAGAACCTCAAATGGAAATAGCAAAAGATTAGATCTTATCGATTTGAGGTGTCCGTCCTTGTCCCGGAGTTCGCTGATCTAGGGTTTGTCGCAGAAACCCTAATTTTCAAAACTTGGAATCTTTCAGATATTATTGGACAAACAGATAGATCTCTTCAAATGGAGCTGTCCAATGTACTCCTTTTCCGAAAACAGTGGAGGGAAGCTCCCGGAACAGGAAGCCCTAATTTTCTGATTTCTTCTGCAGAAATGCATGTTACTATTTCTATCATATCTCCGAAATTACTGATCCTCTATGTCTGAAATTTTTCACTGAGGTAACCTCGCATGTCTATGATCCAACACCATAGGTTTCATCAGAATTTGTTTCACCATTTGGGATTTATGATCCTTTTCCCAAGGTGACCTGTTACAGGACTGTTCAGAACAGCGAAGTTGTACGGAGTGCCACGTGTCACTGGTTCATATTCTAAGTCTGATCTTCGGACCACAGAAATTAAAGTCCATGCCCTTTCTAGAAAATCTTTAGGAATTCCATTTGGACCTTTGTAGCCCAAGATATTGTAGATCTCCCCAGGTGTCCTGTTTATGGATGATTTCTAGAAGAGGATGGAGCCCTAACTTGGAGAGATCATATCTCCCAAAATATAGCGAATATAAGGCTGATTGTTGGACACAGTGTTCATCAGGATTTTATCTTTGGTCCTTGCAATTTTTAGATTCTGATACTTCTCCAATCTCAGAATATAGCGACTGTACCAAAACTTAGCAGTTTTAGTATTTAGGGTTTCTCCTAGCTCAGGGTCAAACTAGGGTTTGACTTTCCTGGAGTTTCACCCTACCAAATTTCTTGATCCAGGTCTCTAAAATTAGGTTTTGATGAGGATAAAAATCCTATTCTAGTCTCACTAAAAAATTCCTCTTCTGAAGAAAGCCCTAATTTCCACATCGAAACTGAAAATGCTTGAAATTGAGTTCCGCATCGACAAAAAAATGCACCCTTCAATGGAGAGTCATCCTAGCATACTTTTGCTGAAAATCTGTGGAGGAAGATCCACAAACTAGGAAGCCCTAGTTCCTGTAGCTGAAAAATGTCTTCTTCTCAGGTTAGCTCTGATACCATGTTAGTTTTTCAACATTTAAGCTAGCATTATGTTAAGATCTTTTCACTGAGAGAATAACAAGCACAACAATAACATAAGCACATCACATGAGACAAGAGACACAAAGAGTTTTGATAGGGGAAACCATAAATGGAGAAAACCCCTCAACTTCCTCTAAGATAGTATCACCACAAGATGTGAAACCCAAAATAGTAAGATGCACTCTCCACACAGCAATAGCCCTCTGTCTTCTAACAAGCCAAAGTATTTCCTTCTCCAAAGGTGTGCCACACTTGAGAGAGCAAGTGACGTAATTCACAAATGATAAATAGAGAGAATCACACTCTCTATTTATATTAGTCCGTTCACTTGAATTGCCATTTCACACGTAGGCTCGACCTAATAATTACTACTCGATCCTACACCTTAATTAGTGTATAATAACTCAAGTGCCCTGAAACTATGGGGACTTACCTAATGACTTGATATGACTTGTTTACATTATTAATCCTCCCGATCGGAACATCGGGGCATGACCACATGACTCAAATACATAATAGAAACATCCCAGAATAAACATCGGGTTACAATACATAAGATATATGGAAGAATACATTATGAAGTTACATATACATCAACAATCCTCCCTGCAAAGTAACAAAAAACTCGTAGACCAGGTGCTGAATCCATTGGGCGGTTCGCAAATTTTTCTGAAATCCTCTTCCTATTCTGAACTAAACCATCAACTGAAACTATTCTGCAAACAAATCCCACTCTTTCAACATGTAACCTGTCAGCTATCCATACCCTGAAAACTAAAGACAGTTGTAACTGTAGATCTGGACTTTAAAACCGAAATTGAAATTGAAAACTTCTAAATAAAATGCGCGCCATGTCGAGCTTATTCATATTTACTTACCTACCCTACTTACTAAGCATCAATGCTCAGTCAAGTAACTTCTGACTTCCAATGAAGCCACTCAAGAAAATGATCCCATAAACCAACTTTCTCTTCATGCTTGATAAAAAACAGAGATGACAGACTTAATGGCAGAAAGTTATAATAAAGAAATTGATTTTTATAGTAGAGATATAACCATCCATTACCACTACAAAATTCATCTATGTAATCAGCCATGGGAACATAAAAGGCATGACAACTTTCAAAAAATTATGTCATTATCTTACCATGAGAGAGCTGTCCCAACTGTAAATTCCCTTGCATGTTGTCAAACTGATCTTGAAAAGAACCATGTAAGGAAAAGTCATGACAATTTCCAGGCGAGACATCCACAACTTCATATAAAATTTCTGATTTTAAAACTTCATATTCTTTATATGCTTCAGAAGAAACATCATTCATTTCTTCAATAGGATCGAGCAAATAGATTTCTTCTTGACAAAAAATTTCGGAATTTGAAAAACAAAAAGAAACATCCATTTGAGAACCCCCATCTTCTTCTTCGTTATTCAATTCCTCATTGCATACTGCTGGTTTTTCTAAAGGCTGGGATTGATTGCATAATTGTCCTTCTCGCTCATCATCCATTCCAAGGATATTTAAACATTCATCTACAATATCAAATTTTTTTTTTGATCGAAAACTTTAAGTCTCTTTTTTTAACCACTCAAATGAAGGAAAACACAACGGAAAACAATCACTTTCAACATGTCCAGTTTCCACTCTATTTTCATACTCTTGATATTGGATTTCCATGAAATTTTCTTCACTAACAGAAATTGTGACAGGCTGATTGCATTCTTCAAAAAACAAATTAGTACACCCATTTCCTTTCAAATCACTAGGCTGATCATCTTCTTCAAGCAAGGAGAGTTTCATATAGTCATGTAAATCTTTAGGTGAAATTTGAATCTGATCAACATGCATAGGTCTTCCTTCAACCACTATTTCAAAATCTGATTTCTCTTTACTTGCATTTTCAGAAAATGAACATGTGGAGGGACTACAAGACTGAGATTTTCCAGAATTATCATCTTTTGTATAATCAATCATACAAGCATTGTAATTTTCAAGAGATTTTTGTTGTGAAAAAGGAATTTTCTAACTGAGAAGGGGAAGCCTCTTCTTATAACAAAAAATCAGAAGTTGAATAATATGAGGAAGGATTTGATTGATAGTCCTAACCTCTCTCTTGGTCACACAGAGAATGATAGGAATGCTACAAATCATCATCAATTTCAGGAAGAGAGATATAATTGATTGAAATAGAGCTTTGGCCTATGTCAACTTAAGTCAAGGAAGACAGTACTAACTGCTTGGAAATTTTTTGAATATCATGGAAATTGGTTTGTCTTTCCTTTTGAGCTAAATATTCATGTAATATCTCTAAATCCTCTTCATCCAAATACTGATCATCACCACACTCATCTTGTCGATGTATTTGTAACTTTGGAATGTATTCATCTATGTATCTTATGTATTGTAACCCGATGTTTATTCTGGGATGTATCTATAATGTAATTGAGTCATATTGTCATGCCCGGATGTTCTGATCGGGAGGATCAATAATGTAAAAACATAATGTTAAGTCATAGTGAGTAACCCTCTGATTGTCTAAGGGTTAAAGTCCTCGCAGTTTTGTGGCACTAGGGTTATTAGACTCTCCTAGTAGAGGTCGGCCCTAGTAGGGTTTTAGTCATGTCGGGATTAGTATAAATAGAGAACTGGAGTCTCTATTTATCACACAACTCATCCACACTCAAGTGTAGCACATAGTTGAGGAAGGAGAAGACACCGGGGCTAGATAAGAAGAAGGTTACTGCTGTCGGGAGATCACTTACTGTCTTGGGGCTTTTTACTGTTTTGGTGCTGATTCTATCTCTGAGGAAGTTGCGGGGTTTTCTCCTTTATGGTTTCCCCGAGGAAAAACACTGTGTTCATTGTCTCTTGTGTTTGATTGATGTACTTGTTATTCTCTCAGTTAAAGATCCTAATAATGCTAACTTAATGTTAAAACACTAACATGGTATCAGAGCTAACCTAAGAAGAAGACATTGTGCAGCTGCGAAAACTAAGGCTTCCTAGTTTGTGGATATTCCTCCACAGATTTTTAGCAAAAGTAAGGTGGAATAACTCTCCTCCTTAGGGCGCATCTTTCTATCGAAGCAGAATCCAATTCTGAGGGTTTTCAGTTTTGGACCTCACATTGCTACTGGAAATTATGGCTTTTCACAGAAGAGGAATTTTTCAGTGAGCCCAGGACTAGATTGATCTCCTCCCCAAAATCAAAGTTAGGAACAAATTTCAAGGCATTTGGGTGGACAAATCTCTGGAAAAGAAAAAACCTAATTTGCTCATGAACCAGTGCTGCAGGATTTCTGCTCAAGTTTCAGATCCGACATCTTGAACCTAGTAAGATCTAAAATCTTTTGTATTTCCATTTAAGTTTCTCAGATAAGATGTCTCATCATACCAATCTTGATGAAAAGCTTGAGGGAGCTCATAACTTCCGAGCCTGGAAGTATAGCATCTCCCTGGTCCTGGAAGAGAATGAATTAGACTCCTACATCCATGAGGAGGTTCCAGTTCTAGAGGGATATGAGGCAATGACCTTACATAAGAAGAATATGGTTATGGCAAAGAGGATCATTGTTGATTCTATCAAGGATCACCTTATCCCACATGTGTCCTCTCTCAATACACCTAAAGCTATGTTTGATGCCCTAACCAAATTGTTTGAAGGGAAGAACATAAACTGGAAGATGACTCTGAGGAATCAACTGAAGAATGTGAAGATTCAGAATGCAGAGACCATCCATTCTTACTTCACAAGGGTTTCTCAGATCAAGGAACAATTAGAAGCTATAGATGAAGAAGTGGAGAATACAGAGATTGTGATGACAACACTGAATGGCCTTCCTAGGTCATGGGATTCTTTCATCTAGGGAATCTATGCTAGAAAGAAGTTAGTCAAATTCAGAAGACTATGGGAAGAATGTTCTCAAGAAGAAGCACGGATAGTAGCTCGAGAAGAGAATATGGGAAGTGAAGACCAAGCTCTCACAGTACACTCCAAGAAAAGCAAAAGAAGATATCATTACTCCAAAGGTAAGGATCCTCATCATAGAGATAACATTGGAAGGGACCTATCAAAATTGATATGTTATACATGTGATGAAAGAGGACACTTTGCAAAAGGTTTTCCTAAGAACAAGGGTCACTCTCATAAGAAGAAGGGGAACAAAAGAAGACATCATGATCATGCTGCAGAGGATGATGAACCATCCAAGAAGAGATCCAGATATGAAAGTGAAGATTCTTCAAGCGAGGATGAATATGTTATGATCTCCACTCTCATAGGTAACATTACTCATGGAAGTGATGATTGGCTTATAGACAGTGGGGCTTCCAAACATATGACTGGATCCAAGGGATCCTTTGTGAGACTGTCAGAACATGAATCACCTCACAAGGTGAAGCTAGGAGATGACTACCAATATCCAATAAAAGGTAGTGGGGAATATTCATATAAACTAGACTTGGGTAAGTCTCTAACAATGAAAGAAGTATTGTTTGTGCTAGGACTCAAGAAGAACCTTCTCTCCATATCAGCATTGGGTGCAAAAGGAATGAGAGTTGCATTCATATATGGTCAAGTCATCATGTGGCCTAAAGGAAATACTATCGATGATGCGGTGGTAATTGGAGAATAAGAAGGAGGTTTGTAAAAATTGAAAGGCCATCCAGAACAAGCCTTGATCCATGAAACAGTAGAGCCAAGTGAACTTTGGCATAGAAGGCTTGCACATGTGCATTACAGAGCACTACCTCTTGCAATCAAAGCTGTTGAAGGTCTTCCATAATTCCAAGCAAAACATGATGGGGTTTGCAAGGGATGTGCGAAAGGAAAGAATACAAAGAAGACATTTCCTAGAAGCGAAATCAAAGCCAAAGGAATATTAGAAATCATCCACTCCGATGTATGTAGTCCTATGTCATCAAACTCACTAAGAGGGTATGCATACTATGTTTATTTTATTGATGATTTTTCTAGGAAGACATGGGTTTACTTCATGAAGAACAAAGACGAAGTATTCAGTGAATTCAAGGAATTCAAAGCCTTGATCGAGAACCACACTGAAAAGAAGATCAAGACTTTTTGATCAGATAACGACAAAGAATTCACTTTGAATGAATTCAAAGAGCTATGCAAAGAATTAGTGATTAAGAGGGAGTTGTACACTCCTTATAATCCACAACAGAATGGGATTGTGGAACGAAAGAACATAACCATCATGGAAGCTACAAAATCCATGCTTCATGATCAAGATCTTCCTATGCATCTTTGGGCTGAAGCTACCAAAACAACGGTGTATGTACAGAACCGTACTCCACATAGAGTAATCAAGAACAAGAATCCTGAAGAAGTCTTCTCCGGCAAGAAACCAGAAGTCAGCCATCTCAGAATATTTGGCTGTCCTGTGTACATGCACATTCCAAAAGAGAAGAGAACAAAATTAGATCCTTCAGCAAAAAAGGGTATATTTGTGGGATACTCTGAAACCTTGAAGGCTTACAGAATCTATTTCCCAGGATACAAGAAGATTGACATCAGCAGGGATGTGACATTTGATGAAAACACAGCTTAAAACAAATCTAGAAAGAGACCTACTGAAGAACCTGAGGAAGTAGAAGTAGAAGCACCCAGAATTCATGATACAACCATGAATGAAGAAGCTCAAGAAGAAGATCGAGATTTCGAAGAACCATAAAGACCTGTAGATCCACCTCTGGAGAAGAATCCTCATAAGAGGAAACCTACTTGGGTACGTGAACTTATCCAAGGTGTGGAAAGATATGGGGCTTTAGAAGAGAATCATAGAGAAAGAAAGAGGACCAGATCCTACTCCAGGTATGTAGATTTACTATGTGATTTCATAGATAAAGAACCTTCCAGTTATGAAGAAGTGGAAAAACGAAAAGAATGGAAGGATGCTATGATCAAAGAATACCAATCCATCATGAAGAATGATGTTTGGGATGTTGTCCCAAGACCAGAAGGGAAGTCAGTGGTAACTTCCAAATGGATCTACAAGATCAAGCATGCTGCAGACGGTAGCATTGAAAAGTATAAAGCAAGATTTGTAGCTCAGGGTTTCTCTCAAAAAGAGGGAATAGACTATGAAGAAACCTTTGCACCTGTAGTGAGATACACTTCCATCATATCGGTACTTTCTCTAGCTGCAGTGATGAAATGGAAGATACACCAGATGGATGTCAAGATTGATTTCTTGAATAGTGTAGTGGAAGAGGAAGTGTATGTAGAACAGCCACTCGGTTTTGAGACACATGACAGAGAGTATCATGTATGCAGATTGAAGAAATCCCTGTACGGTTTGAAATAGGAACCCAGGAACTGGTACGAAATAATTGACATATTTCTATCTAGTTTGGGCTTTACCAAGAGTAAAGAAGATTCCAACCTTTACTATAAGGTTGAGGATGGAAACCCAGTGATGCTTCTACTATATGTAGATGATCTATTTGTGACAGGTACGAATGGGTTGATTGCTGATACGAAGAGAAAACTTGTTGTTAAGTTCTAAATGAAGTACTTGGGGATGATGCATTACTTTCTAGGTATGGATGTGTGGCAAAGTATAGATGGAATCTTCCTTGGACAAGGGAAGTATGCAGTAGAGATCCTGAAGAGGTTTGGGATGATGGACTGCAAGGCTATGGCCACACCTATGGCATCGAACCTGAAGCTATTGAGTGATGCTTCATGAGAGTCGGTTGATGCTACGATGTATTGTCAGATGATTGGGTCATTGATGTATCTAACGAACATGAGACCAGACATTTGCTTTGTTGTGAACACCTTGAGCTAGTTCTTGACAGATCCAAGAAATGTTCACTTGATTGCTACAAAGCATATTCTAAGGTACCTGAAGGGTACAGTTGATTATGGACTCAAGTACAATGCGAATCAAAAGATTAACCTAGAGGGTTATGTTGATTTAGATTGGGTAGGTAGTGCCATTGATAGGAAGAGCACTTTCGAGTGTTGCTTTACTATGGGATCAGGTGTGATCTCTTGGTTTAGCTGGAAGCAATCCTATGTGGCACTGAGTACAGCTGAAGCAGAGTGTGTCGCAGCTTGTTCAGCTAGTTGTGAGGCAGTATGGTTGCGAAAGCTACTATATGATATATTTGATCTCCAGTTGGATGCTACTTGTATACATTGTGACAACCAGAGTTGCATAAAGTTGTCAGCGAATCCAGTGTTCCATGACAAGTCAAAGCATATCAAGATCAAGTATCACTATATCAGGGATATGGTGCAGAGTGGAGCAATGAAGCTCCAGTATGTTACGACGGAGGAATAGATAGCTGATTTATTGACAAAGCCATTGGCTAGGCTGAAGTTTGAGTACTTCAAGGAGAATCTTGGTGTTTTCCAGATTGAGGTGTCCTCCAAGAGAAAATGATGAGACCCATAGCCATTCTGACATGGTGAGAGGATTGGTTCCTTCCATGGTAAGATGTAAGGGCTGAGCCATTCTGTCATGGTGAGAGGATTGGTTCCTTCCATGGTAAGATGTAAGGGCTGAGCCATTCTGTCATGGTGAGAGGATTGGTTCCTTCCATGTCAGATATGAGTGCTGGCCATTTTGTCAAGTAGGACAGATGTAAGGTCAATTTTCGTTCTAGGAATGGAGGAACCTAGCCAATTACTAGGAAAAATCAGTCTAGGACTGAGAAGCCATTCTGATGTGATAGAGGGATGTGTTCCCACTTGATCAGATGTAATGGCTGAACCATTCTGTCATTGTTAACGGATTAAGTTCCTTCCATGTTAGATGTGAGTGTTGGCCATTCTGACGAGTAGGTCAGATGTAAGGGCAACTGCCATTTTGTAGGATAATGGAGGCACCTGGCCAGTTACCAGGTAGCTCAGTCAAGGAGGACTAGGGGGCATTCTGATATGACTGTAGGATTGGTTCCTACAAGGTTAGATATGAGTGCAATCCCTTCCATCACTGTGAGCAGGATGTGTTCCCGCATGGGTGGATGTAAGTGCAGAGCCTTTCTTCGATCATGTGTTGATCAGATTTAAGTGCCGAGCCTTTCTTCGATCATGTGTTGATCAGATATAAGTGCTGAGCCTTTCTTTGATCATGTGTTGATTAGATATAAGTGGTGTGCCTTTCTTTGATAATGTGTTGATCAGATGTAAGTGCAGTGCCTTTCTTCGATCATGTGTTGATTAGATGTAAGTGCAGTATCTATCTTCAATCATGTGTTGATCATATAGAGATGTTGAAGCCTTTCTTCGATCATGTGTTGATCAGATGTAAGTGTCGGGACTTTCTGATATGATTATAGGATTTGTTCCTACATGATCAGATGTGAGTGTTGGGTGTGCCTTTTTTATGAGTAGGTCAGATATAAGTGTTGGGCGTGCCTTTCTTTGATCATGTGTTGATCAGATGTAAGTGCAGTATCTATCTTCGATCATGTGTTGATCAGATAGAAAAGATGTGCCTTTCTTCGATCATGTGTTGATCAGATGTAAGTGCAGTATCTATCTTTGATCATGTGTTGATCAGATAGAAATGATGAGCCTTTCTTCAATCATGTGTTGATCAGATATAAGTGCTAAAGAAGACCTACATGGAGGCTAGGCCTACAACCAGCATGAAAAAGGGCTGGCTCTGTAGAACTTCCTGTGACGAGAAGAATCATGAGATAGCACCCGTGATGATCCAGATCCAGTGATGATAGCCAATGATGATCCAGATATAGTGATGATCTAGATCCAGTGATGATGATCCAGCAGAGATGATCCATATCCATTGATGATCCAAATCTAGTGATGATTCCCAGTGATGATCCAGATCGAGTGATGATCCAAATCGGGAGATGATCTAGATCCAAAGATGAAGATGACTTGAAGACAAATATGACTTGAAGACTCAGAAGACTTGAGATGATCTAGATGATACAAAGAAGAAGACTAGTGCTGAAAATTGTGTCGAAAGAATACCTTCCTAGTTAAGAGGGAGTGTTGATGTATTTGTAACTTTGGAATGTATTCATCTATGTATCTTATGTATGGTAACCTGATGTTTATGCCGGAATGTATCTATAATGTAATTGAGTCATATTTTCATGCCCCAATGTTCCAATCAGGAGGATCAATAATGTAAACAAGTCATGTCAAGTCATAGTGAGTAACCCTCCAATTGTCTAAGGGTTAAAGTCCCCGTAGTTTCAGGGCACTAGGGTTATTAGACTCTCCTAGTAGAGGTTGGCCCTTGTAGGGTTTTAGTCATGTCGGGATTAGTATAAATAGAGAACTGGAGTCTCTATTTATCACACAACTCATCCACACTCAAGTGTAGTGCATAGTTGAGGAAGAAGAAGACATTGGGGCTAGATAAGAAGAAGGTTATTGCTGTCAGGAGATCACTTACTATCTTGGGGATTTTTACTATTTTGGTGCTGATTCTATCTCTAAGGAAGTTGCAGGGTTTTCTCCTTTATGGTTTCCCTGAGGAAAAACACTGTGTTCATTGTCTCTTGTGTTTGATTGATGTACTTGTTATTCTCTCATTTAAAGATCCTAATAATGCTAGCTTAATGTTAAAACACTAACACATCTTTCACATTTTCAATGAACTCTCTATTGTGTGTGAAACAATCTTGAAGTAACAACAAAGAAGGATAATTCCTTTTGAAATGTTCATGAATTATTATATGATGGTATTTAAGGGAGGATAAACTTTGTGCTGGAAATTCCTCATACCAAGACCTTGCATATCCTTCTAAACTAAACATGAATAGTTTCATTAAATAATATCCATGCCATCCCACTCCCAGCTTATGCATATGCTTATGAAATCTAAATACATGAATGGTAGCATCATCACCCTTTTCATCATTGAATCTTGAAAGATATCTTTACCAATCTACCAGAGGTATTTTATTGGGATAACTAGGGATGGAAACAAGATTCATAGGAGCATACCTTGCATCCCAAGAAGTCATCTTGATGGTGGAGAAACTGAATCAGCTCCTCAAACTTTGCAATCCCATTTGATAGTGGATCTGCCATAAAACATTATAAAGAATGGATTTGTCATAAATGGAGTTGCTAGGTGAAAAGAGACATGACCTCCTTGTTTTCTAACCATTGTTCACCATCAACAGTCAGATCTAAACCTTTTGCTCAAATCCAGGGAATATTTGATACCTCTCCCCGTCTTTGTCTTTCTGACCACCGGTCTCCCATGTGGAGTCACCTTCCAAAATATTTCAGTGGAGTCGCCAGGGCAAATGATACAACCTTTTTCACATGTAAGAATCTATGTTTGCCCACATAAAACCTTTATCCTTTGTGTTTTTGTTTCTCTTCCTAGGGATGATCTTCAATCTTGTCCTCGGCAATGATGCCAATTGAAAAGGAGATTAAAAATCTTAGAAGAATCAATCCAAAGCTAGTACCTATCATTGAAAAGGAGATTAAAAAGTTGTTTGATGCAAAAATATTTGGGACTCTGAGGTTTTCAAAATGGGTAGCTAATTTGGTTCCTATTAGGAAGAAGAATGGGGAAATAAGACTATGTGTGGATTTCAAAAACCTGAATAGAGTGTCTTTGAAGGACAAATACCCTTTGCCAAAGATGGACCAGATCTTGTAGAGGGTAGTGGGCTCAAAGAGGATATATACTATGGATGGGTTTTATGGTTACAATCAGTTGAAGGTGCTTCCTAAAGACTAGGAAAAAACTGCTTTCACCACGCCTTGGGATACCTTTATGTATGTAAAGATGCCGTTCGGATTAATGAATGCTGGAGCCACTTTCCAATGTGTTGTGGATATTGTCTTTGTAGATGAAAGGGACAAGTTTGTGGTGATTTACATGGATGATATTACTGTATATTCCAGGTTTTCCAAAGATCATATCATACATTTAGAAAAGGTTTTCATTAAGTGGAGAAAGTATGGCATCTCATTAAACCCAAGAAAGTCAAATTTTTCTCTAGAAGAAGGAAAACTTTTGGGGCATATTATTTCAAAGTAAGGAAATAGGATTGATCCAGACAAGGTAAGTGGCATATTGAAGGTGGAAGAACCAAGAAGTAAGAAGGAAATATAGTATTTCATTGGTCAGGTAAATTTCTTGAAAAGATTCATTCCTAGCTTTGCTCAAATCTTGATGAACATTACCAATATGTTGAGGAAAGATCATGAAATAAAATGGATTGTGGAGGCCAATAAATATTTCAAAGATATAAAACAAGCCATTTCAGAAGCTCCTGTGTTAGTCATTCTGGACTTTGAGAAAGATTTTTTAGTATTCTCATATGCTTCAGAACATCCTATAGCATTTTTTAGTAATATATTGAGAGATGGAGAATTGAAATATGATATAATGGAAAAACAAGCTTATGCTTTGGTTAATGCCTTAAAGGAATTTATAATTTACATCCTCCATTCCCATATAACTGCATATGTCATCAGCAGCGTGGTGAAGAGTATACTTACACAGCTATATCCGGAGGGGTGAAGAGATAAATGGATTATAGTGCTTCTAGAATACGACATAGAAATTAAGCCCACACAATTTATTAAAGGGAAAGGATTGGCTAAAATTATGACAAATTCTCATTGTGATTCTCTACAGCTAAATTTTTTAGCTTTTCAGTCTAATCAGATGGATACAAAAGTACTGGTGGGGCCTGATTTTTCTATCTCTCCCTGATATGCTAATATTGTTTATGTATTGCAGAATTTACAGCCTCCTGCATGGTTAAGAAAAACTAGAGCTAGGTTTGTGAAGTTGAAGGCTGTGAAATTTTGTATCATAGAACAATATCTTTATTGGAAAGACCCTGGTGGAATACTGCTGAACTGTATTCTAGAGAATGAAGATCAACGTATAACAAAAGAGTTCCATGAAGGAGATTGTGGAGGGCACCATTCCTGGAAGGTAACCGCAAATAAAATTTTGAGAGAAGGGTTCTATTGGCCTTCATTTTTCTCATATGTATATAAGGAAACAACTAAATGCGATCATTGTCAGATTTTTGAAGGAAAAAGGAAAGTGGTTTCACTTCCCCTTAACCCTATATTAGTAGAAGCACCGTTCTAGCAATGGGGGTTGGATTTCATTGGAGAGATAAATCCAAAATCCTCAGGACAACATAAGTGGATTTTAATAGATAATGATTATTTCATGAAGTGGATTGAGGCGATACCCACTAGAAGGGCTATAGAAGAAGTGATAATGGGTTTCCTAGAGAATAATATTTTGGCAAGATTTGGTTGGCATAAACAAACTGTGACAGATAATGCACCTGCATTTAAGTCCAAGAAGATTATTAATTTTTGCTATAAACATCATATAATCCTAAATAATTCTACTTCTTATTACCCACGGGGCAATGGACTGGAAGAATCCTCTAACAAGAGTTTGGTGAGGATTATTAAGAAGTTGTTGGAGGACAACAAAAGAGCCTGGCATACAAAGTTGAAATATGCCTTGTGGGCTGACATGATCAGTAGAAAGAGGGATATTGGTATGTCACCATTTCAATTGGTATATGGAGCTGAGGTAATTTTCCCGCATCTCTAGGAGTTCAAGTTATGAAATTATTGCAAGACCAACTAGATGAACCTAATCCCATGCAAAGAAGGATCAAAAAAATTATTGAACTGAATGAAATGAGGGACAAATCCTATGATAAGATCCATATACATTAGGAGAAGACGAAGAATACCTTTGAAAGAAGAATAAAGGAGGACGTTTTTCAAGTTGACGATCCGGTGTTAAAATGGGATGCCCCACATGAAGACAAAGGAAAACATGGAAAATTTGATCACTTGTGGGTAGGCCCATACCTTATTGCAGCACTTAGAGGTGACAATGCTTTCATTCTATAGCATCCAGATAGGTCACAGTATGAGGGAGGCCCACTGAATGGGCGGTTTGTAAAACATTATTTGGAGTAAAGGGACAGAAATCCATGTATTTTAGTGTAAATATTTTTATTTTTCGGTCAGTACAAATGGTGACTCGGAAGATTTGAAGCCCATAGAGAAGGCCCTAAGATCGGAAGAGATAACCATTTTTCAATTATGTATTCTTTCATAAAAATAAAGTAAGATGATGTTGTCAATGGATTTGACAACTGGTCCGTGGGGTTCTTTGCTACCTTGCTGGGAGGATAACATCCATTGTGGAGCTGGTTGTTAACACCATATTCGAAAAATTTTGATTATGGGAGATGTTTGGGGAAAAGACCTTATCAGAAAGTATTGGGAAGGCATCCCAAGAGTTTGCAATGATACTGAAGGAATCTGTGGAGTGGCATTCTGCCTGTGGAAAAAGCAGTAGCATGAATGAGGTAAAGGACAGTATGAAACGATGACCATGATTCGAAATGATAAAGATTGATGGTAGAAAGGCATTTTGCAGATCAAAGATGCAAGGTAAAGCATGGTCATTGGATTTGTGGAGTGCATTAATTGGGAACCATAATGGAAGGTTGAGATTAATCTAAAGACAGATCAATGCCACTGAAGCATTTGGCGCAGCAGATGTGCTCGACCAAAACCATTTTTCCAAATCAGGAAATGGATTAAATGACGGAGGCATCTGATGGCGGAGATAAGAGTATGAGCAGATCTACGGGCATAGATGATTTTGCGTTTCAAAAAAGCACGGATAAAGTAATGTTTCCAAATCATGAAAAGTAGTACTAGCTGCAAAGATCAATGGTCATGACAAAGGCGGGGATAGATCTACAATCGTGGTTCATTTCACGATTTGAAATAGCGCGAATGGGGTCAGGATCTCAATTCACAAATAGTGGTAGGGTCCAATCCGATCGACGGTCACGAGGAGAGGTTGATCTTGAACGATGGATAAGAAACATACTGCGATCTAGAGTTTATCACTAGATCAAGGAAGGAGGAATCTGTGGAATGATTAAATTTTTTAGACATGAACAACCTCCATGAAGGTAAATTGGAGATCGACGGCGGAGGTCTATTTTCCCAAATTTAGCTTTACAAATTGGTAGTGAGGAAAACTCTGACATAAAGGACCTTGCTTATCCAAGGCTAAGATCGCAAAAAAAAAGATCTATGATGCAAGTTGCATAAAAAAGGAACGAAGATTACGCGCTATAGAAAACTATAAAAGGGTCTGCGTGGAGTTGGAAAGGTTTGTCTTTACCAAAGCCTCAAGATTGATGAACTCCTCAACCACATACAGAGTGCCAGTGTGGACGGACTAGAATACTATGCTAGAGAAACAAGGTAGGCCCCTGATACTCCCTCAGTGCTATTTGAAAATGGAAAACGTAGGAGAAATAGAAGTGGTAGATGTAAGGGATAATGCAGAATCAGGGGTAACATGTCGGAGGGCAGAATAAAGTCTCATGGATGAGAATGCCGAGATTTTTTATACCATTCTAGTGGGGGAAACCATTGAAGCTGCTAGGGGTAAATTGGAAGTCCTTAAGGACCAGGTAGTGATACCTATGGTGTTTTTAAATCTTTTTTCCATTTTTTCTCTGTTAACCAAACCCCCCATTTCCTCGAGTTTGTTGAGTGGTGTGCAGGCAATTTTTCTGCCACCGAAGGAGTCATTATGAATAGGTCCAAATCCAAAATCCTCTGCTCAGTTCAAGATCATGTAATCCATAAAACCCTCCACGTCCCAGACGAGTTTGTCCACATATTCCAAAAATACCGAGAAGAGAATATCGTACATTTCTTCAAAGAGTCTACTATTAAAAATAGAGAAGCTTTCCCAAGATCTTGTTCAAAACCTAATGGTAAATTCATCAGTCTGTCTTACCCCATTGACCTTAGTCAATTTAATGAAGAAACTCAGTGGTTCATAGCCCTATCCAGTTAGTTTCTAGGTATAGATACTAACATTTATGTCACAGAGTCATTGTTGAGTCTACTGTTTGTTTTGAGTACCTGTCCTATCGAACCTGAACTAACAGGGCAATATTTTCAGTCCTGTTGTCTTAAGTTTGACGAATCTATAGCTGAGAACATTCATTCTCAGTTAGCGAATTTCCACGGCACCAAATTATTTAGATTCTAGTCCTTTTTGTTAAGAAAATTTTTATCTTATAACGAAGAAGATTTGCAAGTGCCTGAGCTAGAGATCACTGGTGAGATTACCAAAGACTATTGTAAAATCATGAACCTTTTGATGGCCAAAATATACAACCTTTTCTTTCAAGAAAGGTTACCGAGGGTGTTTCCTGAGATGAGGCAAATACTGGAGCTGTCTCATAGCAAGATGATAGGAGACTGGTTCCTGACGGAATTTGGAACAATCATAAGGCTATACAGTTTTGTGCATCAACCTTACATCTTGCTATCCTTTCTAACTGCCAGGGTTTTCTCCTTGGAATTAATCAGGAAAAGACTCATTGTTGAAGAAGAACACTTTTTGAATTCTAGGAAGAGCTCAAATCTTATTTTCCCCTAGGAGGTGGGGCCATACATAGTCAAGAGCAGGGCTGCTTTGGCACTAGTTGGTAACTTACTCAAAGGCATGGAATTCTCTCTGGAACAAGCTATAAATTACAACCCACATCAAGTAATTTCCAAAAGGAGGAAGGCTCACAAGATTAAGCCTTTTGAGCAGACTGAAATACCTGAGCTTAGAGAAGATTCCAATTGGGATGAATTCCCTAACTCTACAACGATGGATATCAGCATATAATGAAGCTCTATCTCACCCCTTCCATGGGACAATAATCCCCAAATAGAGCTCTCCAAAGTAGTTGCAATGGCTGGGAATGCCTCATCATTGGTCAGTTATTTAGGGAATTCAATGAAAAGAGGAATTTCAAAACCCATGGAGACTGACGAGGTGCATACCGCGAGCATGCCAAAAAAGAATAAAATAGAACAAGAACAACAATTAGTGCAGGTTAATAGGAGAAATACGAAAGGGAAAATGAAGAAGAAAAATGTGGAAGACCAACAAAAACAAGAAGATCCCGAAACAACCAAGTTACAGATCCAGAAATATGTGTTTGATGGACATACTCCAAACAAGCATGCCTCTAAAAAATATTGGCTAGACTCTTACCAAGAAAGGTCTGATAAATATTTTAATGAGACATTGAAGCTGTATAATGAAGTAATACCATTTCCCTACCCAAATGTGGCATTGAATATTGTGAGGGATCATGCTACAGACACTCTCAGCCTAGCTTTGACAGTAGGAAACAAAGTGTCAGAGATTAATGTGAACCTTGAAAAGGTTCCCACTACTAATATAATACACCTTAACGGAGAGGCCGGTGACATATTGAATACTAGATTACTGAAAGCCACACTACAGATATCCAAGCTGGAGGCAAGTAAAACAAAAACTCTAGTTCTTTTGAGGAAGGTAAGAGTCGAAAACAAGGCCCTCAAGATCCAAATTAAAAATTTGTAGAATGAATCAGTACAAATTGATGGACCAGCATATAATGGAGATTTATCTCAAATATTGTTGGATGAGAAAGAAAAAGATATCTAAGTACTAAAAAGGAAGTTGAAAATCCCTTCTATCGAGCTCACCCAGCAAGATGAGTTGGTTGAATTCAAAAAAGAGAAAGAGACATTGAACATTGAGCTTACAGACTGCAAGGCCAAGATGCTGAAGCTCAAGGAGAAGGAAAGGCAGTGGGAAGTGGATACCAAGCTTTTGAAGGAGAGAAAAAAATAATTAAAAGATATGATAGCAACAAAGGAAAAAGAGCTTCAGGAAAATTTTACGGAGGTTGCAATTCAACTAGTAAATGTAGCTGGACAAGTAGACACCAATTCTCTTTCTAAGGTGATGTCCCAAATAGGCTTGAAAGATATAGATCTTACTAAGTTAAAGCAACAGATTAAGGAGCTAGAGGAGGAAAAGTAAAGGAGGAACAAGAAAAGGAAAAGATAGAGGATAAATGTCAAGAATTGACACAACAAAACGCCAATTTAAGCTAGCAGATAATTGGTTAATTGACCTTACAAGGTGCTAGACATTTGATATAGGATCAAATCATTACAGAAGCTAAGAAGTTCATACCTTATATAGATTTCATCATATATCAGGAAAATGCTTCGACAGAGACCAAGAAAAAGGTTTCGACAGTATTAGGAGAAGTGCAAAAAAGACCCACAGTGATAGTAGAAAATGTTGTTGATTTTCTAAGTGCCTTGTCATATGATCTAGCCAACTGGTATAATATCTAAAACATAGTTTCTATCATATCTGGGGCTAGAAAGGTAATTGCTAAACACAGGATGTTAGACACTGTCTAGGACAAAATTGGCATTATTTATCACAAGGTCAAGGAGGTTATCTAGTTATTTAAGCCACTAGTAGATAGAGGGATTCCTTTCTTCTAGGAAGAAAAGGGATCCTTATTGTCTCAAAAATATTATCTGGAGTGATTGGTTAGTTTCCGATCAGACAACAACAATTTTTGAGACATGCAGCAATCCTTGTTAGGAAGGACCATTTTCGATAAATTGGCTAGTGAATTCGAACTATTGTTTGATTTTAATCCCACCTGTGCCAAAGCACCCGAGGCATCATTTACAGAAACTATGGAACTTAGAGTAAAATCACTTGACATGGTTTTCACGACTTGTCCTGGTCCTGATCAATGGAGGTCAATTCAACAATATTGGTCGAACAAGTTTAGGATGCAACCATAGAGGTGGCAAGGACAGTGATGCAGGAAATTTTATCCGTGGACACACCCCTCTGATGATCACCTCTCCCAAAGCTTTGTACAGATGTCACCAACCAAAGGATACATAAAAGTCTCTTCTGCATATTTTCTCCCGTAGTCCACAGTTAATGTTTTAGTTTTATGTAACTCATGGCAGATACGCCACATTATAGTTTGTTAGAAGTTGCTCTTCAGTTGTAACAAATTTTGATTCTTGACTGTCAATTTAGGAAGTCAAAAAATAATATGAATTTACCTCCTGAAGAAGGATAAAGGGTTGGAACCAATGTAAGTATGTGTTGTATGCTTTCAATAGTTTTGTAATAAAGTTGGAGAGCCAAAGTCGGTGTTTTTCACAGGGATTCATGTGTTGTTTGTGTTACAGTCTGTTGCTTCCTTTCTCATGTGAATGTTTTCCAGTTTATCTTCCCCATTATTTTTTCTTTCATGTCTTAAATACATGTATAACAATTTGGAATTCATACATACTGTGCTCCATCTATTGTTTTAGATATCCACTAAAGCTTTCTTCTAAAGTTAATACATAATTCATGATTTAATGCTCTATGTTAATGGTTTGTTCTTTCTCTTCCTTCTTCACCAGACAATTATAAATTGACTATGATCGAATCGCTATCTTGCCTCTGTCTTAAAATCACCTACATAAGTTATATTTGTTTTAGTTACACATCTTGACTCCATCGCCCAATGGTTCTATGTTCTTTTTCAACCGCCTTACCAACAATTCATATTTTCACTTGTACATATCGTACATTGTTAATATTTGGTGAGAGATCCCTATCGGAAGAGAAAAGGGACATTTCTCTCTTCGAAAGTGCTTTTGTTGTTACCTGGGAATGAGCCTTCACAACCTTTGGTTCAATTCTAGTGCTAACACCACCATATATTTCACTCCCTATGAACTGTTCTACGCTAAGAAAATCATGTTTCCCATTGAGTTTAAACTTAAAACGTTAAGAACATAAGTAGATGTTAGCATAGATTTTATAATAGATCAGAATAAAGAACTACTACAACTCATACATCTAGATGAGCTCAGGTAGAAATCCCTACATCACAAAAATCAAATCCAACATTAGAGACAATCATAGCATGAAAAGTACATAAAAATGAAAGACTTTAAAGAAGAAGAATGGGATCTTCTCTATGATTCAAGTTTTAAATAATTTAAAGAGAAACTAAGGACCAGATTGTTAGGAGCCTACCAAGTTGAAAAAATATATGAAAATGGATCAATGAGAATAAGAACAATAGACGAATATCAAGTCCCAATATTGGTCAATGGGCATAGACTGAAGCTTTACAAGAATCCCCTAACTAAGGTAGAGTTCATTGAAACCCCAGAGGAAATAAATTCAACTTTGATACAAGGCATCAATACCCCATCTTCCTCTTAATTATATTTGGAATAAAAAAAGAAAAAAAAAGGAAAAAGTTTTAAAAAAAGGAAAAAAAGGAAAAAAAGAGGATAATAAAAATTCTTAGATGAAATATTATGTTGAGGCATTTGAGATAGGTTGGTAGATTAAAAACCTCAATGAGGTAGTCTACCATTCTAAAAAGAAAAAAAAAGAAAAATTCTTATATTACAAATTATGTTGATTCATCTAATATAGGTTGGGAAATTGAAAACTTCAATGAGGTAGTCCACTAGTCTATACAATAAATAATTAAGATAAAAAAATGAAAATAAGATAAAAAATGACTACTCTTGTTGCTCCAATACCTTTTGAATGCAAATAATTCTTATAGGAATTACAGAATATGTATTATACCATGCACATACCAACAATGGAGTTAATGCTCACCATTAGGAGTGCAAAAATCAATGTAATCAACAAACTTTCAACCACTAAAGAAGCACAGTATTCACCTAGAAAAATGCCGCTACAATGTTTTTACAATTTGTAGGATTTTTACAAACTACTAAAACTTTCTACATCCAGTATGATTACCACAAAAAATTAACAATCAAGTCAATCAAGGAATATAGCATGTGAAAACATCAAAGAACTCATCGTTAACATCTAAAAAATGGTCAGCACGTATTTAAATAAACTCATCCACTTGATAAGTGCGAAGGAAAAAAACCGCAAGAAATACTACAAAATCAAGGGGAAAGACAAAGTAATGAGCATACAAGTACTTCATGGTATTAATCCGTCACAGTAATATAGGGATTAAACACAAGTCTCATCAAAGATTAAGAACAATAAGTCATGAAAATGGTGTAATAGGGCTACAAAATGAGTAGCCGCTCTGTATATTCACACAAAGAATGAGTAATACAATACAAGATCATGCTGCAAGCATGAATGACAAAGCAATTCGAATTCCCTAGGAGGCCATTCGAATTGAATGAGTGAGTCTAGCTTAACTGAATGTAAGCCATAGTCAACACTCCAGTTAACCACTGATCAAAACCTTAATTGACTCAATTGAGCCATAATTGAAGTCAGAGTGCAATAAATGACTGAGTCTAACTGAAGTAGGTCAGACACATGTCACAACAAGCCAACCAACAAGTGGTAGTGCTTCAATGACTCCAATGAACCCCGATGGGGTTAACTAAAGAGTAACTGAACATCAAAAGTGGTTGGAGGCGCCTCTGTTGACTCTAGTTCATTAAATAATCAATAAATAATAAATTTAATGATGGAGGACACCTTCACTGTTCTGTTTAACTAATTGTAACCATCAGTTAGAAATATGGGGCATTAATGACACTCATATCACCCCTAGAGTCCTCCAGTTAGCCTCCCCAAATGTAGGAGAAGGATATGTTATCCTCCTTGACTGAAGGTAGGCATGGCTGTGATCTAGTTGATGTCATATAGTGCTCCTTTGATGTCAATTAAGTCAATAATAATTAGGATAGTGGTTTAACTAGGCCAAATTGACCAAAAAGAGTGTGTATGGTAGTAAATGTCTCCAACACCCCCCCTTTATCTATACTCAGGAGGATTTATAAAACATAAAATGCATAAAAATGCTAGGGCCCTGACAACTAAGGCCATAGGTCACCCTGTACAATTCTGAAACTAAATCAATGCTAAAAAAAAAACTAAGTGAGGAAAAGAGAGAAAACCCAGTGGGAAAAACCCCCCCTCAAGATGAACACTGAAATTAGTCTAAATCACCATGATGAACTCACCCCCAATAGTGAACAGAGGTAAGTAAACTTCTTTTCTAAAAAAATCTTGGTGAAGATGTCTGCAATCTGCTCATCAGTTGGGCAGTATTGCAGAATGATGGTCATGTCATGCACTAGCTCCCTGATATAGTGCATGTGGATCTCTACATGCTTGGTCCGCTGCCTAGTAACTGGATCTATGGATATCTTAATAGCACTTTGATTGTCACAAAATAGGACAATGGACAAGGTACTACCAAGATCAAACTCTAAAATAATTCCTTGCAACCAAACTGCTTGGATGCAAGCATTCACCGCTCCTCGATACTCGGCCTTTACCGAAGATAATGGTATGGAAGCCTAATTTTTGCTGGACCAGAAAATGATTTCACCACCAAACATTAATACATATCCATAATTAGAATTCTGATCAATAGAATCACCCGCCCAATCTGAATCTGTGTATCCAACTAGCTCTAGCTTGGAGTCTGCAACATAGTCAATGTCGTAGGTCCTAGTTCCCTAAATCCACTAGAGGATCCTCTTGGCTTCCTTCCAATGAATATCATGAGGCTTCTACATGTATCTTGATACATCATTCATGGAATAATATATATCATTCGGAGAATGTGTCAAGTACAACAAGCTACCAATTAGCTGTCGATAGATAGTGCAGTCCATGGGAGGTGTGTTTTTTCCTTCTTCAAGGATGATCCCTGAAAGGAAAGGGAATGGTGTAGGCCTAAATTAAGCCATGTTAAACTTGAATAACATGTTTTATATGTATTTTTAATGAGTGACCATTATCCCATCACAATTTTTCTCAATTTCGAGCCCCAAATCACTCATTTCAAAGGCATTGTGGAGAGCAGTTTTGAAGGCTAAAATAGAAGCAACTGTGCTACCTGCGATCAGTAATTCATCAAAATATAAAAAAATATTAATGAAATTAGCACCATACTGCTGTAAATAAACATTTGGATCTGATCTACACCTTTGGAAGTTTTGCAAGAGAAGGAAGGCATCCATCTTGGAATACCACTCTCTTGGGGCCTGTTTTAACCCATATAGTGACTTCTTTAGCTTGAAAACCAAATATGGATCAGAGATGTATACCTCAGGATGCTTCATGTATATCTCCTCATGAATATATCCATGCATAAAGGATGACTTAACATCCATATGATGCACTTCCCAGTGCTTAGATGCCGAAATTGCCAAAACTAGGCAGATGGAGTCCATTTTTGCAACTGGTGCAAAGGTCTCATGGTAGTCCACAAATTGGACCTGAGAGAAACCTTTTGACACCCGAATTTCCTTATATTTTTAGGTGCTTCCATCAGTAGAAACCTTGGTCTTAAACACACACTTGCATTGAACCAATTTCCTTCCCAGAGGAAGAGAAACTAGCTCGCAAGTAGTGTTTTTCTGAAGAGAATTCGTCTCTTCATCCATGGAAACTTGCCATATCGGATCCTTCTGAGAATGGTAGTAGGATTTTGGGTCTGAAATAATCATCAAACATCAATTTTTGAAAAGCAAATTATCAAGACAAGAGTGCGCAATACCTACTCTTTGGAAATCAGACCGGGTTCTCCTTGGATCATGTAGATTTCCAATGTTATCTCCTACGGAGGAGAGTGTCTGTTGGTCCCATGTGGGAAGATGATTTTGTAATTCAGGTTTTGATTTAGAATCTTATGTTTTCTGAACACTGATATCAGAAATCAAAGGAAAATCATCATCCAAATATTCAGTAGAATAGGAAGGAAATCAGCAGTTTTCTCCTTCACTAGTTCCACCCCCTGAAGAGGCTCATCGAACTTGACACTTATCTTGATGATGATCTGTTTTGTTTTGATGTCAAAAAGCTTGAAACCTTTTGATTCATCAAGATACCCAATAAATAGATATTCTATGATTTGCGGTTGCAAATCCCTTCTTTTATCAAGTGGAATTCGGGCCCATGCTATGGACCCAAACACCCGGAGGTTCGACACATCCGGCTTGTGTTCGAAGTATGCTTAGAAAGGGGTATTCCATTTAATGGATCAGTGTGGAACCCTTTTATGAATGTATGTTGTAGAATTCATGGATTCATCCCACAAATTTGCAGCCAACTTCTTTGATTTCAACATACATGTGGTCATCTCCTTGAGAGACCGATTCTTCCTTTCTGCTACTCCGTTATGATGGGGAGTGTAGGAAATTAAATGTTGGACCTGAATACAACTTTGGGAGAATATGTGCAGCAAATAATTACTGAAATACTCCCCACCATTATCAGATCTCAAGATATTTATCTTAAGCCCATAGGCATTCTCGATCAAGGCCTTCAGTTCAGAAATTTTTTCACATACTTCAGACTTATTTTTGAGAAAGAAGACCCATGTGTACCTTGAAAATTCATCAATAAAATTAAGAATATACCTTGTTCCATTCATGGATGTGACAGGCATCGGAACATGGATATCAGAATGTATCAGCCCCAATATGCATGTAGCTCAGTTTGCCTTCCCCCGATCGAACTTGTGCTCAGGGTGTTTTCCAACCACACAGCCCTTGCAATTTCCAGTGGTTTCCTTTATGACTGGGAGGCCTTAAACCATGGAGTTTTTATGTAATTACTACAAATATTTAAAATTTATATGACCAAACCTTTCATGCCACAACCTACTAACTTCATTTCCATGAGTTAGCAAAGCGATGGGATTTGCATCCACCACAAAGTGGGAGAACTCATAGGCTTTTGCATGATGGTTTGCAAGGCCTTTAGCAATAAGTTTCCCAGATGCAAGTTGTGTTATCTCAACATCATTTGGGATGAAATATACTCTCTTAGGCACCCCTGTATGTGTCATCTGATAGAAACTAAGGAGATTTGATGCCAGAGATGGTACATACAAAACATTTGAAAAATAGCCATTCTCAATATCAACTGTACCTTATCCTTTTGAAATGATGGTGGAGTCATCTCCCATGTGGATGGGGATGGATTTGATAGTCTCCAAGGATGAAAAGGAGTCTCTTTCAGCCATCATGTGGTTTGAATCTCCAAAATCAATCAAGAGTGCTTTGGACTTCGAAGTGCTTGCCATGAGGGCATGACCTTTTTCATGCTGTGGTTCCCAATCTTGTTGATCTCTCCTCTGAAAGCTTTCCAGAATATTGATGTGATTTCTATCAAGGAGAGAGGTAGCTTCATCAAGCTTCTTCTTCATGCAGGTATGTTTAGGGTGGAATCCCTTCCTGCAGTATGAACATTTGAATTTTTTCTTTCCATGATGCCCTTTCCGTTTATTCTTCTTTGAGCCGGAAGACTCATCATGTTGATGGTTTTCAACTTTAGGCTTAGGAGCTTTGAATTTGGTTTTTGGGTTCTTCGACTACTTTCCTTTACCCTTTATATATTTGGGCCCTGATACATGGAGATCTTGATCACGGGAGGATCTGATGATCACCATCTGGAGAAGCTTATCATGTTCACTTGTTAGGGACTCAATGAAGGCATTGAGTGTGGGCATCTTCCATCAAAGGGTTGTGAGCTTCCCCACACAGAATGTAGAGACAAAAAATGAATAATCAGCTCCAAGTTTGTAGAGTATGGCGAGGATGAGCTGATCATCCTCTTTCTCCACTTTGCATTGCTTTAACAGTAAGACAATGTGCTTGAACTTTGTGAAAAAGTCATTCAAGGTCTCAAAATTGGAGGGTTGGAGAGACATCAATTCATTTTTGAGTTGGTAAACTCTAAAATCATTCTCCTTTCCATACAAGGCTTCCAATTTGTCCCAAATTTATTTTGGAGTCTTCAATCCCGAAAGATGGAAAAGAAGATCCCGGGAAACAGAGAGGCACAAGAATCCGAATGCTTCATCCTTCTTGTTCAAGAATCTAGATTTGTCTATTACGGAACCAGGATCTTCTTCAGTGTCCATGGTGACCCTATAGATTCCTTTGGAACGTACCCGGATCTCCATGTCTCCTTTCTAAGAGTGGAAATTGAATGGAGTCAAAAGATCTACGGAAGAAGCCATCTGAATCTACTGGAGCGAATGCTTTCACCTGTCAAAAACCTGAAAATCACAACAGAAAGGGCAATGTAAGGTCGAACAACCTGCACATTTTAGGCTTTCATCACACCCATCATAGTTAATCTAGCAACCTTAATCAACAAGTTCTTTACCTGGGGTATTAAGTGGTAATCCTTGGCTTTTGGTTTAGTGCAGGATTTTTGAGCTATCGCTCAATTTTCATGCAAGATCTGTCAAAAACCTTATTTTTGAGAGGTATGAGCTTCATCCAACCATGAGCTCTGATACCATATTAATCTGTCATAGTAATCTACGGACTAAACACAAGTCTCATCAAAGATTAATAACAAAAAGTCATGAAAATAGTGTAATGGGGCTACAAAATGAGTAGCCCCTTTGTATATTCACACAAAGAATGAGTAATACAATACAAGATCATGCTGCAAGAATGAATGAAAAAACAATTCAAATTCCCAAAGACTTGATTCGAATTGAATGAGTGAGTCTAGATTAATTGAATGTAAGCCATAGTCAACACTCCAGTTAACCATTGATCAAAACTCTAATTGACTCAACTAAGCCCTAACTGATGTCAAAGTGTAATAAATGATGGATTCTAACTGAAATTAGGTCAGACACATGTCATAGCAAGCCAACCAACAAGTGGTAGCACTTCAATGACTCCAATGAACCCTGATGAGGCTAACTAAAGTGTAACTGAACATCGGAAGTGGTTGGAGGCGCCTCTGTTGACTCTAGTTCATTGAATAATCAATAAATAATCAATTTAATGATGGAGGGTTCCTTCATTGCTCTGTTTAACTAATTGTACCCATCATTTAGCAATATGGGGCATTAATGACACTCAGATCACCCCCGAAATGCTCCAGTTAGCCTCCCCGAATGTAGGAGAAGGCTAAGTTAGCCTCCTTGATTGAAGGAAGACATGGGTGTGATCTAGATGATGTCATCTAGTTCTCCTATAATGTCAATTAAGTCAATAATACTTAGGATAGTGGTTTAACTAGGCCAAATTGACCAAAAAGAGTGTGTATGGTGGTAAATGTCTCCAACACATGGGTGATGTTAGATTTTTTTCTATGGAATTTTGTTCATTCTCTCCCTCCCCTTTTTTAATAGAGTGGATATTATATCTTTCACTTGGAATCCTTGCAAAGGCAAATGCAGAGGAAAATATCAAAAAAATGCCAGGTTGTTTTGTTAGGTGGAAACTACGAACCACTCAAAACTGTTTAGAAACCAAAAAGAAACTAAATGTTTTCATGATGCAAGATGAATTTACTAGAAATGTAAAAAAAGTGGATGAAAACACCTACACAATATTGATAAAGGGGGTTTTGATTGAGTTAAATGAGGATGTATTCACTAGGGTCACTAGATTACCCAAGGGCATGAAATAAGATAAGGAGGACAAAAAGCAATTTTCCAAGTTTACTGAACAATACCAGAAAGTGAGAGGAGCGGTGAGAAGAGATTAACTCCATGAACCATGGGAATAATTCACCTTAATCATCATGAAGTATAATACTTGTGATTCTAGGAACACCAATGTGCATTACTACCCCTTCAGATTTCTAAACCTACTCAAGAACCTCACATGGAAAAAACTTGGCCAAAATATTAATCTTCCATGTTTTTCACTACAACCCCTTTCTTCTATGAGCACCAAGTTCTAGTTGGAGAAAACTATTTCGCTATCCGAACTTACATTACCTATTTTAAATTCTTGTTTGCAACGCTCTGCAAGAACACTACACTACAATTTAGTGGGAAATATTTCTCAAACTCTAACAACAAAATACTATCATTTAGCGAGGAGTCATAGTCAGAACCAAGAGACTCGTCACAATCAAAAGGGGTTGGCTACGATACAATATGCCTTAATGCTCATCATTGTAATCATGATGAAGTTATTTGAAAGATTTTAGTTAGACTAGATTCTGATTAAGTTAATTAGGTAATTTTGTTTATTTAATCAGCTTGAAAAAGAAATATTAAAGTTGTTCGACTTTTGATACGAGTATGTTATCACATTGAATTTTGTTTTTTACAGTGAGGATATGTTTACAAGTGGCCAATTTTCTACATTTAATCAAGAAATAACTTATTTTCACTTATGTCTGAGTATTTATTAGTACTGTGATGATATTTGATAAGGTCCCATCCAAGGGATTTACATGAACTTGTGTTAATTAGAGTAGATTCATTTTTCATATTTTTTTAGTCAATATAGAACATAGTACTTTACTATAGATTTATTGCATTTCATGAATTTACAACATTTATTGTTAGAATGTTATTTTATGTTATCTATGCACATGATTATCATTTATTTTCTTATCTAAATGCAATTTAAATTGAACATTTTATTTCTTTCATATATAGGATCTCATTATCCTCACTTGGTTAACGTTAGCCCTATGCATGTCATAATATGTGCATGGAACTCATTTCCTTTGAATTTTTGTGCCTAGTAACTTGAAGGTAGAGTAAGGGAGTATTTCGTTGAAATATATCATATCTATACACAAATATCACCCTATGCTTACCCCTTAAGGAATTTATGAGAAACTAACTGCCAAGTAGGAAATTCAAATAGTATGCTTTCGCAACCTGTAGTTAAAAATTATTTAGAATATTTGTGTGTTTTAAAGATAGATTACATTGCTTCTTTATTAACTCGGATTTCATGCTAGTAGACACCTTTCATTTCCTTTTTGCAGTTACATATGTTTTTAAGAACCCTCATAAGTTTTTACAGGTCTCTGGGTTGACAATTAAAATTTAAAGGTTGTAGATACAATATTATTGTTGGGTTCTTGCCCTACTAGATGCCGTATTGTTGTTGATATCAAGAGCCCACCAAATATATTAGAACTCATGGATCCATTTTTTCTATCATCTAAATGTTATATTTTTATCATTTAATAAATATGATCTTAGGATCTTATCTGAGAGAATAACATGCACAATAATAAATACAAGAGACAAGAGACACAAAGAATTTTCCTCAGGGAAACCATAAACGAGAAAACCTCGCAACTTCCTCGGAGATAGAATGAGCACCAATGGAAGCAGTAAAACCCAAAGACAGAAAAGATGATCTCCAACAGTTGTTCTCTCTCTCTCTCACTTGATAAAGCTTCTCCTCTCTCACTCATGCGCCCTAGTGAGTGAGTGTGTGTGTGTGATGTATAGAAATGAGGATATCCTAAATTATATTTATATTCTTCCATTCACTTTACATCCACTCCAACAAGTCAGCATCACTTAACAATTACTTACTAGGTCTGATTTCTCTAGGAGAGTCTAATAACCTTAGTGCCCCACAACTGTGGGGACTTTTCCCTCTGATCAACAAGGAGGGTTAACCTTGACTCAATTTTGGGGACTATTGCCACAAATTACAATGGAGGGTTAACCTCAATGAATTTACATTACTTGTTTACATTATTGAATCTCTCGATTGAAACATCGGGGCATGACATCACTCAATTACATTATAGATACTTCCTAGAATAAACATCGTGGTACAATACATAAGATATACAAGTGAATACATTCTGAAGTTACAAATACATCAACACTCCCTCTTAACTAGGAAGGTATTCTCTCGACACAATTTATCAAGACAAGTCTTCTTCTCTGTATCATCTGGATCATCATCAAGTCATCTTCAAGTCATCTTCATCATGTCTGGTTCATCACTTGATCTGGAGCATCAATGGATCATCATCAAGTCTGGATCATCGTTGCTTTCGCTATCTCAATCAAATAATGCTATCTCTTGATTCTTCTCGTCACAAGAAGTTCTATAGAGCCAACCCTTTTTCATGTTCATTGTAGGCCTATCCTCCAGGTAGGTCTTCATCTTCTTCAACACTTATATCTGACCATTTGAGGAACACATCCAAGAACAATGTTAGAATGGATCTCCCAACATTTACATCTTTTGTTCTCAAAGAATGGCTCTTAGCTCTAGGCTGAGTGTCAGTCCTAGACTGAAACAAATTCCCGGTAACTGACCAGGTGCCTCCATTCTCTTAGAGAATGGCCTCTCAACACTAAGCTGATATTCAGAGCCAGACTGAATCAATTTCCTGGTAACTAACCAGGTGCCTCCATTCTCCCAGAGAATGGATTCTCAGCACTAAGCTGAGCTTCAGTCCCAGACTAAATCAATTTCCTGGTAACTGACCAAGTTCCTCCATTCTCCTAGAGAATGGATTCTGTAGGTCTTCATCATCTTTGGCCATACTATGGAGTCCTCAGAACTGATTACGTGCATCAACAAAACCTTGAAAGAGTATCCTAGAATATACTATAGGATCCCCAAGGATCTTTTACATGTGACCATCACAAAACCTCGAAAGAGCATCCTAGAACATACTATAGGATCTCCCAGGATCTTTTCTATGTGACTACCACCACAAAACCTCGAAAGAGCATCCTAGCACATACTATAGGATCTCCCAGGATATTTCCTATGTGGTCAGGAAAAACCTTAAAATAGTGTCTTGCAACCTACAAGAACTCTAAAGAGCATCCTAGGACTTTTACGAGCACATAGCTAAACCTATCGGATCTCCACGACTGATTGCATGCCTCTAGCAAAAAAACCCCAAAAGAGCATCCTAGCACAGACTATAGGATCTCCCAAGATATTTTCTATGCTACCTATAGCAAAACCTCAAAAGAGAATCCTATCACAGACTATAGGATATCCTAGGATATTTTCTATGCTACCTGCACAACCTGTCCATGGCCAACCTGGAGCAAAATCTCGAAAGAGAATCCGAGCACAGACTATCGGATCTCTTAGGATATTTTACATGCTTATCTATACAATATATCCACAGAGTATCATCCTGATACTCATCATATCATCATCCTGATGCATATCATCATCATATGATCATCCTGATCATCATCATAGAAGAAACTAAAGAATCATCCTGATGCTCATCACACAGTGCTTACATCCACAATCATGGGAAGGATCCTCCTATCATGCTTGGAATGGATTTTTCAAATGTGTCCCATCACTTCTTCCTTGAAGTATCTTCTATCTGAATAGCACCAAGCCTCTCTTTGAAGTACTCAAGATTCACCCTGGTTGGTGGTTTGGTCAAAACATTTGCTATCTGCTCATCTGTCGCAACATATGGGAGCTTCACTGCTCTTCTATGCACCATATCCCTGATATAGTGATATTTGATCTTGATGTGCTTTGACCTGTCATGGAACACCGGGTTCTCAGATAACTTCACACAAATATGGTTTTCATAGGTAGCATCCAACGAGAGATCAAATAAATCAGACAAAAGCTTCCTAAGCCATACTACCTCACAACTAGCCAAACAAGTTGTGACATAATCTGCTTCGACTGTACTCAGTGCTACATAGGATTGCTTTCTACTAAACCAAGATATCACACCTGATCCCATACTGAAGCAGCACCCCAAGGTGCTCTTCCTATCAGTGTCACTATCTAGCCAATACGAATCCACATAACCCTTGAGGTTAATCTTCGTATTCGTATCATACTTGAGCCCATACTCAACTGTACCCTTCAGGTACCTCACTGCATGCTTTGCAACCATCAAGTGATCATCTCTCAATGTGTTCATAGAAAAACAAATATTTGGTCTCGTATTTTTTAGGTACATCAAGGAACAAATCATTTGACGATACATCGTGGCAACAACCATCTCTGATGAAGAAACACTCAATAGCTTCAGGTTTGATGCCATAGGTGTGGTCATGGCCTTGCAGTCCATTATCCTGAACCTCTTCGGGATCTCTACTGCATACATCCCTTGTCCTAGGGATATTCCATCCACATTCTACCACACCTACATGCTTAGAAAGTAGTGCATAATATCCAAGTCCTTCATCTCGAACTCGACAACAAGTCTCCTTGTTGCAAATTTAAGGAGTTCCTCTTTTCTATTAGGAACAAGTCATCAACATATAATAGTAGCATCATTGGTATTCCACCTTCAACCTTGAAGAAAAGGTTGGAATCTTCTTTACTCTCAGTAAAGCGTAGAGTCATCACTAAGCTATCTGTTACCACCTAAGTTGTACTTAGTGGTTTTCTATCAATTGAGCCTGGTGAACCGGACAGGGTTAACTTGTTCGGACTTCAGAGAGCTTTCAGTCTTGCCTCCGAGAAGCTTTGTTGTATCATATCACATGTTCATACCCCATGAGGGAGTTGTAATAAATGTTCTAGCATGATAGTGTCTGTAAAAGACTCCATCTCTTAGACTTCATTTGTCAATCCGATCAGCCCAGGGTGTTTTTTCCCTTGGTTATTATTGGTTGTTGAATAAATGACTGATAATTTCTAAGTTTTTCACTCCACACCTCAAAAGTTGGGGTGGTCGGCTTGGCATTTAGGCCTATTGAGGTTATTAGAGTCTATGTGTTAATGTATAGACATGCTGGACATCATTTTTGAGTCATATGAACATGTCTAAGTCCCCCTAGGTTTTTTTCAATTTTTCAATTTTTTAGTTTTTTCAGTGTTTTTTATTAAAATTTTAATTTTTCCAAAACTTAGGCTATTTTTTAATAGTTTAATTGGAAAAATTGAGTCTATAATAAAAGTGGGCAAAATAATCAGTTTCAGTCATGTAGGTGCTCATTTTAAAGCTAAGAGCACCATGTAAACCCATGGACCCACTTTTTCCTAAGTTTTGAGTGGTCTTCCATCACTCAGGTCAAAAAGCCCCAAAAATCAATTATTGATTATTTTAATTAATAAATTGATGAATAATGGAGCAAATCCAAAATCAATAAATCAATGGATTTCTTAACCGATTTGACTGAAATCAATCAGATCTGGAGCAGATTGACTGAATCTGACAAATCCTTGACTGAAGGAGGGGATCAAATCAGATCCAGAGTTGATCTACAGTGGTCTTAATGGGGAATTGCACCCTCCCTCTCTCCTCCACACGTGTGGACTCTCCTGGATGCTCTTTGGGCCGATGTGTTAGTGTATGGGTTGATGTGTCAGCCAGATCAAGCCCCCGGTTGACAAGTAGGCTCAGTTCAGCCTCAGTTCTGCATTGATGAACTATCCATCAGCTGATTTAACTTGATTCCATGAGGAATTGCGCCCCCCCTGGGCTAGATGGCCTGCAAATTGTATAAATCAAGGCACAGCCTCCTCTTCCAAGCTAGTTAGAACTAGGATTGAGGTGCTATTGCTCTTGTACTGTATTGTTTTTTCATTCTGGAATCAAGAAGCTTTAGAGGCAAGATCTATGGTGTAATGCTCTTCATGTGTGGATGTTGATTGTCAAATGCTTATGAGGTATAATCTGCTTTTGTTTATCATTGCTTTGCTGGTTAATTGTTGGCCTTGAAGGAGAGAGCTCCCTCTTATTAGGGTAAGAGTTTATTATAGTTTGATTTATGCTCTTACTGCTGCTTGTTCCAGATCTATTGGATTTGTATGTATTTTAAGTTTAATTGCATGCTTTCCAATCATCTTTTTCGGCAGCACCTATGTTTTAACCATTTGTTTGTGCAAGGATTTTTAAGTTGTAGATGATCTCGCTGGTAGAAGAGGTTGAGCTGGTTTGAATCTTCCTCATCTTCAGTATCTTACGAATGAAATAGTCCCTCAGTGTTCCACCAAAGCAGAATCCAAAACCCAACATTTCCAGGCTTCAAACACTCTTTCTCTCTCTTCCTCCTTTAAAAATTATTAAACTTTCCTCAAACGGGTTACTTTAAGGTTTATTTTTAAATATGATATATCTCATCAAGAAAAGCATACATAGATCTAATTATCAATATCCCTTCAAATTTCTAGATCTTAGTTTCATTTTGCACATAAAGTTCAAATTCAAGAGATCTAGCTAAAATTGCCTTAGTTTCGCAAGTATTTTAGTGAAAAAATAATAGCTTGCTGTTAAGGTAGTTTCTTTTACTGTACGATAAATTAAATATTCTGCAATATCAGTGCTTTTTAATTGGCTGCACAAACAGCAAGTCAAGATCCCAAGGAAATCTTGCTTTCCTTGGTTCCTTTTTGTCGGTTTAGCTAGTTTAATTTCATCATTGTTTGAGATAAAGTAGGCTGACCCAAAGGTACTCTTAAAGTGTTTTTGGGAATTTTTTATTCTAACTTTATCACTGTAATTTATCAGGTCTGACAGAGAAGAAATGAAGCTGCTGTCCAAAGTGGCTTTTGGAGCGCTCAAATCCCCCCAGGGGTCCCGCTTTTGTCATAAAATTTGTAAAACTTTTGTATAACTGTAAAGATCTTGGTTTCAGCCTGTATAAGGACCAAGAAGGTTCTAATTTATCAGTCCTTTGATATTGTAACCGCTGTAATAAAATCACTCTTTGAGTTGGCTCTTTCGAGCCCATTCCCCATCCCCCCTGGGGGGATTCGCGTCGGTGCCATTTTTTGTCTTTTTTTTGCTTATCTCTTTTCCACTAGAATTGATCTGACTTGTAGGGTAGTATAATTGATCTTGTTTTTAATTTCATATTCCATATCTTATACTTTCAAAGTAATCATAATACTTACCCCACGATTTCCCAAGTGACCCGAAAGAGGAAAGAGATTCGTGGTAGGATTAATCAGAAAACCAGATTTGTATAATTGTTTTATTTCTCATATTTTGTTTATCAACAAATTTTAAAATTAACCCCTCCTTGATTCCCCGATTGAGATCCACTTGGATCGAAAGAGGTTCTTGGAGGCTTTTCTTTTAAACAAGAACACACTTCTTAAAACTCATTAAAATTTACAAGACTCCAGTGTGTATGCTCTGCACTTGGCTGCGGTTCGTCCAAACAGTCAAGATGTATCAAAAGCACTTGGGTGACTAGCATAATTAGGACTCACCTTCCCCAATTGACAAACCATCAGGTGGAAATCCAACACCTCGATCAAACCTTTACGGTGGCAAAATACCCAAAGGAAGCGGGAACTTCTGAAAAGTGACCTCGGGGCGCCGATCTCTGTCACACCCCAATGGGTGCGTTACAAACAATAGCCCCAGAGACTCCATTTCAGCCCACATATTCCTTGCGGGTAGCCGTGAAGGTTTTTTTTTGGACATACTCCAAGTACTCTCGGGTATATCTGGAGTCCCCCCTTAGCCTAATTTAATTAATTCATACTGCAATTTTAACTTAAAAGATACCAAGATGCAATCGTAAAACATTCACTCCAAGCACATGCAAGCACATTGATCATTTTTATTTGACTCCATTTTAAGGCACTGGTCTTTTTGCTTCATATATATATTGTGTATCAGTTTTTGTGCTTTCGTGTGTTTATCTTCGTATCTTGTCATCTTTAATTGTTTATAGTTAAATTTTTCAAACTCCTAAATCACTGATTCAGTTCAATCTCACCACACTAGGAAATCATCCTTGGTAACTTAATAGGGTCTACCCCCCTTGGCTTCATTAGGAGTTGAGCCTAAATGGAGGAGTCAAGAACAAGGTGACAGCCTTGACTCGAGACTTGCCCCCAAGGACACAACGAGTGGCTTGAAGATTTCTGCCACATGACCCAGGTGTGTGAAAGGCGGCAACACTTTTTGGCGTCGTTGCCAGGGATAAATCTTTTTATTCCCGAGTACGAATTTTGTTTTCTTCCTTTTTGTTTTTGCTTTGTTTGATGAATGCTTAGAGTAGATCTTTAATTTTCATCTGGCGACTCCACTGACTTTTTTCCAGTTTTTATTTTTACAAAGAAAAGCAAAAAATAATTTTTGTGAAAAGATTTATAAATGCTTATTTTTCTGTTTCACATGGTGACTCCATTGAAGGGATAAAACCCTGCTTTCTCATAAACTTGTGAAGTTTTGTTGTGTGTATATGAGCCCATGCAACATGTTAAAACCTTTAAAGCTCATCACTTGACAGCTCCACCTTGTCAGTACAAGGTTTAATCATTATATCAAATGGATACTATTTTGGATGAATTAAAGGAGAAATGCGGTGCCCAGTTAACCTTAATATTTCAACCTATCGATTTCTCAAACATCCCGGGTTTCCCTAACTGTGATGATGGTATGGGTGATGCATATAAATGGCTTCCAACATTTCATGGAGATTATGGTGACTCGGCCATCTGGCATGTCAGATCTTTCCTTCAGTTGATTGCTAACTTCAATATTCTTTATGAAGACAATATGATGGAGATGTTTGCTAGAACTCTTCAGGATGAGGCTTGTTGTTGGTTCTATCAGAGCCTTCCTGATAAATGTATAATTTCTTTTCCAAGCTTCCTTTGGATGCTTTTAGAGCAGTGGCATGATGGTAGGGGTAGTATGAATGGTTTTAAAAAGTTCCTTGAAAAGATTTGTACCTTCTACCTATCTGGGACAGAGTATCACACAGAAACATATGATGGATCTTTTTCCATGATACAAAGTATTGAAGACTTGGAATCACTTCTTGAACATTTAAGTAAAGAGGAAGTCCATGATACTCCCATAAAAAAGCATCCTAGAGGTTATTTAAGAAATGAAGAAATCAAGCGTCTTCGTAAAGAAAATGAGGTATCTCCCAATACACAACAAGATTCTAAGGAAGGGAAAATCCAAGATGATCATATTGAAGAGCTACAGGAGGAGCCTATGATGGAACACATTGTCTAAGACTCTCCTCATGTCACCATAGCAGAAGACATTGAAGATTTAGTGTATTCTCAAGTGTGTTGCAATGCTGATACCTTTCCAGAAAGCCCTCTCGAGAAATCCACTGAGCAACACATACCAAGTGATCCCATTGAATATGTCCAAAAAATTTATTTGATTGAATATAATATTGAAGATCCTCTCCATGATATCATGACAGAAGCCTATAAAGAAACCTATGATAAGATCAGTGCAGTGTGTGGTGACACTAGACCTTGTTCTCCTCATGTTGATGAAGGTTTGGAAAGTTTATTACCTTGTAATTTTCTTTCTAAAGAAGATTGTTATGAATACAAGGAGGACATGAATAGGCAGGATCATGATGCCATGGATGAAGAGTCCCCCACATATGACACGGATGGGAGTGATGACTATTGGAATTTCATAGGTAATACAAATTGTGAAAATATTATGGAGAACCCCATCCAGGATATGTCCAACAATGGGAGTGTCTATTCAAAAATTTGTGGAAGTCCAATCTACGATACGTCCATAGAGGGGAGCCTGGATCTGGATGCCTGGGAAAACCTTATTATGGAAGAGGAGCATTCAGAATTTTCATGTGATCATTCAAAATCATACCATGTAGAGCCGCACAAGGGTATCAGAAATGAAGACATTGAGAAACAGTATTGTGAAAAGTCAGATGTAATGCAGTCAGTGGAATATCAGTCTCAGCCATCTTTTTCACATATAGAGGTTCCTTATGATTAGGAGCTACTTGGGGCTTGTGCAACAAGTTATCATTTGATAAGCCCCGGTGATCAGTATGATGATGTAGTCAATCTGCCTCATCATTCTGATTGGTATATCAGTCCTATCCAGTCATGGATAGAAGCAGCCTGCATGAGCACATACAAGTTGGGGAAGAATTTTTATGACATTATTCATACTTATGATCTCCCATCCATCCCGCCCATCCTGAATCATCACGCAGGTTTGCATTTTCTGAATAAGGTATCCTTACTTTGGATGGTAACCAAAGACAAGGAAAAATATTTTTATGTCAAAAAATGCTTAGGTGGTTACATTGGATTTCTGATTACACTTAACCCTTTTTATATCATGCTTAGAGTAGGAAAATAAGCTCCTTGAAAGAGAGCATTTACTTTCTGCATTTCTATTTTTAGCTATAATAAAACTTTACTTCTTTTAGTTAGTTACATTTATGTTGTTTAAATAAATCAACTTAATGGTTCATTTGGTTTTTTATATAAAACTTATGCTACTGAGGTGTTTCTTGTCAAGTTGAGATGTTTTTACAGGGTATATAAACCAGAGATTCTGGTGTTCTCGTATCCTCTCCTTGCTTTATAGACCAGATCGAGCACACGTCCCACAGTTGGAGCCAGAAAAAAAGTGTTGCCACCTTTCACACACCTGGGTCACGTGGCAGAAATCTTCAAGCCACTCGTTGTGTCCTTGGGGGCAAGTCTCGAGTCAAGGCTGTCACCTTGTTCTTGACTCCTCCGTTTAGGCTCAACTCCTAATGAAGCCAAGGGGGGTAGACCCTATTAAGTTACCAAGGATGATTTCTTAGTGTGGTGAGCTTCAACTGAATCAGTTATTTAGGAGTTTGAAAACTTTAACTATAAACAATTAAAGATGACAAGATACGAAGATAAACACACGAAATCAAAAAAACTGATACACAATATATATATGAAGCAAAAAGACCAGTGCCTTAAAATGGAGTCAAATAAAAATGATCAATGTGCTTGCATGTGCTTGGAGTGAATGTTTTGTGATTGCATCTTGGTATGTTTTAAGTTAAAATTGCAGTATGAATTGATTAAATTAGGCTAAGGGGGGACTCCAGATATACCCGAGAGTACTTGGAATATGTCCAAAAAAAACCTTCACGGCTACCCGCAAGGAATATGTGGGCTGAAATGGAATCTCTGGGGATATTGTTCGTAACACACCCATTGGGGTGTGACAGAGATCGGTGCCCCAAGGTCACTTTTTAGAAGTTCCCGCTTCCTTTGGGTATTTTGCCACCGTAAAGGTTTGATCGAGGTGTTGGATTTCCACCTGATGGTTTGTCAATTGGGGAAGGTGAGTCCTAATTATGCTAGTCACCCAAGTGCTTTTGATATATCTTGACTTTTCGGACGAACCGCAGCCAAGTGCAGAGCATACACACTGGAGTCTTGTAAATTTTAATGAGTTTTAAGCAGTGTGTTCTTGTTTAAAAGAAAAGCCTCCAAGAACCTCTTTCGATCCAAGTGGATCTCAATCGGGGAATAAAGGAGGGGTTAATTTTAAAATTTGTTGATAAACAAAATATGAGAAATAAAACAATTATACAAATCTGGTTTTCTGATTAATCCTACCACGAATCTCTTTCCCCTTTCGGGTCACTCGGGAAATCGTGGGGTAAGTATTATGATTACTTTGAAAGTATAAGATATGGAATATGGAATTAACAACAAGATAAATTATACTACCCTGCAAGTCAGATCAATTCTAGTGGAAAATAGATAAGCAAAAAAAAGACGAAAAATCGCATCGACGCGAATCCCCCCAGGGGGGATGGGGAATGGGCTCGAAAGAGCCAAATCAAAGAGTGATTTTATTACAGCGGTTACAATATCAAAGGAATGATAAATCAGAACCTTATTGGTCCTTATACAGGCTGAAACCAAGATCTTTACAGTTATACAAAATTTTTACAAATTTTATGACAAAAGCGGGACCCCTGGGGGGATTTGAGCGCTCCAAAAGCCACTTTGGACAGCAGATTCATTTCTTCTTTGTCAGACCTGCTAAATAACAGCAAGAAATTTAGAATAAAAAATTCCCAAAAACACTTTAAGAGTACCTTTGGGTCAGCCTACTTTATCTCAAACAATGATGAAATTAAACTAGCTAAACCGACAAAAAGGAACCAAGGAAAGCAAGCTTTCCTTGGGATCTTGACTTGCTGTTTGTGCAGCCAATTAAAAATCACTGATATTGCATAATATTGAATTTATCGTACAGCAAAATAAACTACCTTAACAGCAAGCTATTAATTTTTCACTAAAATACTTGCGAAACTAAGGCAATTTTAGCTAGATCTCTTGAATTTGAACTTTATGTGCAAAATGAAACTAAGATCTAGAAATTTGAAGGGATATTGATAATTATATCTATGTATGATTTTCTTGATGAGATAGATCATATTTAAAAATAAACCTTAAAGTAACCAGTTTGAGGAAAGTTTAATAATTTGTAAAGGAGGAAGAGAGAGAAAGAGTGTTTGAAGCCTGGAAATGTTGGGCTTTGGATTCTGCTTTGGTGGAACACTGAGGGACTATGTCATTTGTAAGATACTGAAGATGAGGAAGATTCAAACCAGCTCAACCTCTTCTACTAGCGAGATCATCTGCAACTTAAAAATCCTTGCACAAATAGATGGTTAAAATATAGGTGCTGCCGAAAAAGATGATTGGAAAGCATGCAATTAAACTTAAAATACATACAAATCCAATAGATCTGGAACAAGCAGTAGTAAGAGCATAAATCAAACTAGAATAAACTCTTACCCTAACAAGAGGGAGCTCTCTCCTTCAAGGCCAACAATTAACCAACAAAGCAATGATAAACAAAAGCAGATTATACCTCATAAGCATTTGACAATCAACATCCACACATGAAGAGCATTACACCATAGATCTTGCCTCCAAAGCTTCTTTATTCCAGAATGAAAAAACAATACAGTACAAGAGCAACAACACCTCAATCCCAGTTCTAACTAGCTTGGAAGAGGAGGCTGTGCCTTGATTTATACAATTTGCAGGCCATCTAGCCCGGGGGGGGCGCAATTCCTCGTGGAATCAAGTGAAATCAGCTGATGGATAGTTCATCAATGCAGAACTGAGGCTGAACTGAGCCTACTTGTCAACCAGGGGCCTGATCTGGCTGGCACATCAACCCATACACTAACACATCGGCCCAAAGAGCATCCAGGAGAGTCCACACATGTGGAGGAGAGAGGGAGGGCGCAATTCCCCATGAATACCATTGTAGATCAACTCTGGATCTGATTTGATCCCCTCCTTCAGTCAAGGATTTGTCAGATCCAGTCAATCTGCTCCAGATCTGATTGATTTCAGTCAAATCGGTTAAGAATCCATTGATTTATTGATTTTGGATTTGCTCCATTATTCATCAATTTATTAATTAAAATAATCAATAATTGATTTTTTGGGCTTTCTGACCTGAGTGATGGAAGATCACTCAAAACTTAGGAAAAAGTGGTACCATGGGTTTACATGGTGCTCTTAGCTTTAAAATGAGCACCTACATGACTGAAACTGATTATTTGGCCCACTTTTATTACAGACTCAATTTTTCCAATTAAACTATTAAAAAATAGCCTAAGTTTTGGAAAAATTAAAATTTTAATAAAAAACACTGAAAAAACTAAAAAATTGAAAAATTGAAGAAAACCTAGGGGGACTTAGACATGTTCATATGACTCAAAAATGATGTCCAGCATGTCTATACATTGACACATAGACTCTAATAACCTCAATAGGCATAAATGCCAAGCCGACCACCCCAACTTTGGAGGTATGGAGTGAAAAACTCAGAAATTATAAGTCGTTTATTCAACAACCAATAATAACCAAGGGAAAAAACACCTTGGGCTGATTGGATTGACAAATGAAGTCTAAGAGACTGAGTCTTTTACAGACACTATCATGCTAGAACATTTATTACAACTCCCCCATGGGGTATGAACATGTGATATGATACAACAAAGCTTCCCAGAGGCAAGACTGAAAGCTCTCTGAAGTCCGAACAAGTTAACCCTGTCCGGCTCACCAGGCTCACTTGATAGAAAACCACTAAGTACAACTTAGGTGGTAACACTATCCATCCTGTCGTGCCATGTCGAACCTCGGTATCTTCTGCAGTTACTCCCTCTGAAGTGGAGCATCATTCTCCCTCTGCCTTTCGTACTTTATGCACTGAAACATTTTGTACTGGAGTGACAAGTAGCTTCCTCTGCTACTAATATTATATGTATCCATCTAGGGTCACTGGATACCAAGATCCTTTATCTTGAAATGTTCTTCTTGCATCCATTTGTGAGCTTGACATCATCTATAGGATTTCATCTTCAACCTTGTAGCAAAGGTTAAGATCTTCATCACTCTAGGTGATCTTCAACCTCCTCATGTATGTGTTATCCCATGGGTGCCTTCTGAGCTCGTACAAGGCCTTCTTTCATTTGCGCACATGAGTATGCCTGTCATGTGTATTAACTTCCAATGGCTGCAAATGTCTCTTTGTAGTCTATGCCTTCTTTTCGTGAGAAGCCTTGTGCTAAGAATCTTGCCTTCTATCCCACGATGTTTCCATCTACTGCATGATAGAACTACGAACTTCCCTTTAGGTCTCGATACTACATCCTAGACATCATTCTTCTTGAACTGGTCTTTCCTTTCTTCTTGGCTACTTCTTCATCAATGATGTCGTTGCATTCATCATTTATTCTTCATCTTGGATTATTTCTCGAACTGTCGTCACTTGTTCTTAGGAACAATTCTCAACCTTCTTTTCTTGTAGGTGATTGTACACAATATTTCCTACAAGTCATATGCACCAGTTGTATGGTTAGAAACACTTCATAAGGTATATTCATAATGAAATATTCTTATGCATAAATATATGATCATGCAACTATTTTAGCCAATACAACATTCATCCATATCTCACGGAAACTTTCTAGATTCCTTCCATCTCTACTAGGACAACATTGAGATTGTGCACTAATCTAATATTTCAGCAAAGAGGTTTCATTCTATGTAAGTAGCAATGGAGAGTTGTATAGCACCATGGGCTACTTACCCATCACATGCATATTAGTAGTATACTATCATTAATGCAAACATTCTATCATGCATAATACATCAACTGAATACAAACAAATGCATAACAAAGAAATATCATGAAATGAAAATTGAATATTTATCTTTATTTGTTTCGTGGGTAGACTCCTTCTTTCAGCTTCATCATCGACAACATCATTTCTTATCTAAATGCTCAATATGGATAAGAGGCTCTTCAAGAATTGAGTTCTTCATATTCCTCATCGCTTGAGGTATATTCTTTGAATCATGAAATATTGATATTTAGTTTCTCCCATCTTATTTTCTCTTATTATGAGTCGAGCTTCATCTTGTGTGTACTCTTCCCAGAGTCTGGTGAAAGAAATCACTTCCTTCTGGCACACATTCCTCGAATGAATGAATCCCATGATCTTGGGAGGCCATTAAAGGTGGTTATCACAACTTTTGAATTCTCCACTTCTTTTTCTACCGCTTTAATATGTTCTTTGATTTGAGAGACCCTCATAAAGTATGACTGTATGGTCTCTGCATTCTAGATCTTCACATTCTTCAACTAGTTTCTCAAAGTCATCTTTCGATTTTATGTTCTTTACTTCAAATATCTTGCTCAAGGAATCAAACATCTCTTTAAGTGTCTTTAGGGAAGACACTTTTGGTATAAGTTGATCTCTTTATTGAATTAGTAATGATCTTCTTGGCCTTGACCAAGTTCTTCTTGTGTAAGGCTTTTATCCTCATCTCTTTGTAGAACTGGAACCTCTCTACTTATGTAGGTATCCAATTCATTTTCTTCAAGAACGAGTGAGATCCAATACTTCAATGTTTGGAATTTGTGATTTTCACCAAGATTTTCATCAAGCTGGTGTTATTAGACATTTTGAAATAAGAACCTCAAATGCAAATAGAAAAATATTAGATCTTACCGATTTGAGGTGTCCGTCCTGGTTCCAGAGCTGGCTGATCTAGGGTTTGTCAGAGAAACCCTAATTTTCAAAACTTGGAATATTTCAAATCTGATTGGATAGAAATAAATACCTCTTCAAGGCAAGCTTTCCAATGTACTCCTTTTCTAAAAACAGTGGAGGGAAGCTCTCGGAAAAGGAAGCCCTAGTTTACCAATTTCTTTTGCAGAAATGCCTGATACTGTTTCTACAGTATCTACAAAAGTAATAGTCCTCTATATCTGAACTTTTGTATTGTAGTAGCCTCATATTTCCTTGTTCCAACACCATAGGTTTCATCAGAATTGGTTTTACCAATTTGTAATTATGATATTTTTCCCAAAGTGACCTGTTTCAGGACTGTTGAGCATAGCTAGGTTTTATGGACAGCGACGTGTCATTGTTTCATCGTTGGGGTCTAAAATTTTTACCATAGAAAGTAAAATCCAGTCCTAGTCTACAACATATTGAGAAATTTAATTTGGTCCTTCATATCCCGAGATGTAGCAATTCTCCCCAGGTGTCCTATTTGGGGAGGAATCCTGGGAGAGGCTCGAACCCTAACTTGGAAGAATAATATGTCATATAATATAGCGAATATGAGGCTGAAACATGGACACAATATAAATTAGGAATTCATATTCGACCTATAAAACTTTCACCACTTGAGCCTTCTCCAATATAGCGATATAGTGAATATACCAAAACTATCAGTTTCAGTCTTTTAGGGTGTTTCTCAGGCCCGGGGTCAAACTAGGGTTTGACTATCCTGGAGTTTCACCTAACAAAAAATATAGACCCAGGTCTCTAAACTTAGATATTTATGAGGAGAGTAATCCTATGCCGGGCTCACTCAAAAATTCCTCTTCTATGAAAATCCCTAATTTCCCGCAGCAAAAACTGAAAATGCTTGGAATCAAATTCCGCTTCGATAGAAAGATGCGCCCTTCAATGGAGATTTATCCTATCATCCTTTTGCTGATGGAATGTGGAGAGATACCCAAAACGTAAGAATCCCTGGCTTATACAGCTGCACAGTGTCTTCTTCTCGGGTTAGCTTTGATACCATGTTATATTTTTATCATTTAAGCAATATGATCTTAGGATCTTATCTGAGAGAATAACATGCACAACAATAAACACAAGAGACAAGAGACACAAAGAATTTTCCTCGAAGAAACCATAAGGGAGAAAACCCTGCAACTTCCTCAGAGATAAAATGAGCACCAATGGAAACAGTAAAACCCAAAGACAAAAAATATGATCTCCAATAGTTGTTCTCTCTCTCTCACTTGAGAGAGCTTCTCCTCTCTCACTCATGCGCTCGAGTGAGTGAGTGTGTGTGTGATGTATAGAAATGAGGAGAGCCTCACTTCTATTTATATTCTTCCGTTCACTTTTTCTCCACTCCAACAAGTTAGCCTCACTTAACAATTACTTAGCAGGGCCGACTTATCTAGGAGTGTCTAATAACCCTAGTGCCCCACAATTATGGGGACTTTTCCCTCCGATCAACAAGGAGGGTTAACCTTGACTCAATTATGGGGACTATTGCCCTAACTTACAATGGAGGGTTAATATCAATGAATTTACATGACTTGTTTACATCATTGAATCTCTTGATCAGAACATCGAGGAATGACATGAATCAATTACATTATAGATACTTATCGAAATAAACATCGGGGTAAAATACATAAGATATACAAGTGAATACATTCCGATGTTACAAATACATCAACACTAAAATTATAGAATTTTTTTTCTCTAATGAAGCATCACTCAATAGATTCAGGTTCAATGCCATAGGTGTCGTCATGGCCTTGCATTCCATCATTTTGAACCTCTTTAGGATCTCTACTGCATATTTCCCTTGTCCTAGGGAGATTCCATCTACATTCTACCACACCTCCATGCCTATAAAGTAGTGCATCATACCCAAGTCCTTCATCTCAAACCCAACAGCAAGATTCCTCTTCGTATCAACAATCAACCCATCCCCACCTATTAGAAACAGATCATCTACATATAGTAGGACTATCACTGGGTTTTCTTCTTCAACCTTGTAGTAAAGGTTGGAATCTTCTTTACTCTTGGTAAATCCCAAACTGGATAGGAAGCTGTCAATTATACCGTACCATGTCTTGGGTTCCTATTTCAAACCGTACATGGATTTATTCATTTTACACACATGAGTCTCCCTGTCATGTGTCTCAAAACTGAGTGGATGCTCCACATACACATCCTCTTCTACTACACCATTCAAGAAAGTAGTATTGACATCCATCTGGTGTATCTTCCATTTCATCACTATAGCCAAAGCACAGAAAGTAAAATCCAGTCCTAGTCTGCAACATCTTGAGAAATTTAATTTGGTCCTTCGTATCCCGAGATGTAGCAATTCTCCCCAGGTATCCTATTTGGGGAGGAATCTTGGGAGAGGCTCGAACCCTAACTTGGAGGAATAATATGTCATATAATATAGCGAATATAAGGCTGAAACATGGACACAATGTAAATTAGGAATTCATATTCAACCTATAAAAGTTTCACCACTTGAGCCTTCTCCAATATAGCGATATAGTGAATATACCAAAACTATCAGTTTCAGTATTTTAGGGTGTTTCTCAGGCCCGGGGTCAAACTAGGGGTTGACTATCCCAGAGTTTCACCCAACCAAAAATATAGACCCAGGTCTCTAAACTTAGATTTTTATGAGGAGAGTAATCCTATGTCGGGCTCACTCAAAAATTCCTCTTCTATGAAAATCCCTAATTTCCCGCAGCAAAAACTGAAAATGCTTGGAATCAAATTCCGCTTCGATAGAAAGATGCACCCTTCAATGGAGATTTATCCTAGCATCCTTTTGCTGATGGATTGTGGAGAGAGACCCAAAATGTAAGAATCCCTGGCTTATACAGCTGCACAGTGTCTTCTCGGGTTAGCTTTGATACCATGTTATATTTTTATCATTTAAGCAATATGATCTTAGGATCTTATCTGAGAGAATAACATGCACAACAATAAACACAAGAGACAAGAGACACAAAGAATTTTCCTTGAAGAAACCATAAGGGAGAAAACCCTGCAACTTCCTCAGAGATAAAATGAGCACCAATGGCAATAGTAAAACCCAAATACAAAAACGATGATCTCCAATAGTTGTTCTCTCTCTCTCACTTGAGAGAGCTTCTCCTCTCTCACTCATGGAATTGTATCTGGCTACACGTGCAAAATTTTCTTCATAATCTATTCCTTCTTTGTGGGAGAAGCCACGACCCACAAATATTTCTTTATATTTATTTATGATGCCATATGCAGCATGCTTTATCTTGTAGATCCATTTGGAAGTCACAACAGACTTCCCCTTTGGTCTAGGGACAACATCCCAAACATCATTTGTCATGATCAGCGGATACTCTTTGATCATAGCATCCTTCCATTCTTTCTTCTATACCACTTCTTCATAGTTGGAAGGTTATTTATCAATGATGTCACATAATAGGGCTAAATAACCGGAGCAGGACCCGGTTCTTTTCCTCTCTTTGTGTACTTCTTCTAGAGCCCCATATCTTTCTGCACCTTGGATAACCTATCATACCCATGCAGGTTTCATCTTGTGAGGATTCTTCTCTTGGGGTGGATCAACAGGTTCCTAAGGTTCTTCTATTTCTTGATCTTGATCTTTATTTTCATTCTTCATAGTTGTATCTTGAATTCTGGGTACTTCTGTTTCTTTAGAGTATTCAAATGGTCTCATTCTGGATTTGTTGTAAGTTGAATCTTCATCGAATGTTACATCTCTGCTTATGTCCATATTCTTGAATCCTGGGAAGTATATTCTATAAGCTTTTGAGCTTTCACTATATCCCACAAATATACCCTTCTTTCTAGAAGGATCTAACTTTGTCCTCTCTTTTTTTGGAATGTGTATGTATACTGGACAACAGGATATTCTGAGATGGATGACCTCTAGTTTCTTTCTAGAAAATACTTCTTCAGGTGTCTTGTTATTGAGTACCTTGTGTTGAGTATGGTTCTATACATACACTGTTGTTCTTGCAGCTTCTACCCATAGATGCATGGGAAGATCTTGATCATGAAGCATTGCCCTTACAACTTCCATGATCGTTCTATTCTTCCTTTCTGCAACCCCATTCTGCTTTGGATTATATGGAGTAGTTAACTCCCTCTTAATCCCTGAATCTCTGCATAACTCTTTGAATTCATTTGATGTGAATTCTCCACTATTGTCTGATCAAAAAGTTTTGATCTTCTTTTCTGTGTGGTTCTCAATGAAGGCTTTGAATTCCTTGAACTTGCTGAATACTTCATCTTTGTTTTTCAAGAATTATATCCATGTCTTCCTAGAAAAATCATCAATGAAAGAAACATAGTATGCATACCTACTTAATGAACTGGATGACATCGGACCACATACATCAGAGTGGATGATTTGTAAGATCCCTTTTTCCTTGCTCTCACTACTTGGAAATGTCTTCTTTGTGTTCTTTACTTTCGCACATCCTTTGCATACACCGTCATGTTTTGTCTGTATTTCTAGAATACCTTCAACAACTTTTCTTGCAAGTGGTAGTGCTCTATAGTGCACATGTGCAAGAATTCTACGGAAAAGTTCATTTGGTTCTACTGAGTCACAGAGCAAAGCTTGTTCTAGTTGGCCCTTCAATTTGTATACTCCTTCTTATTCCCCAATCACTAATGCATCATCCATAGTCTTTCCCTTTGGCCACATAAGAACTTGGCCATATACAAATGCATCCCTTATTCCTCTTTCATACAATGCAGATATGGAGAGAAGATTATTCTTTAGTCCTAGTACAAACAATACATCCTTCATCTTCATAGACTTTCCAGAGTCTAGCTTATAGGAGGATTCACCACTACCTTTTATTGGATACTGGTAGTCATCCCTAAGTTTCACCTTGCGAGGTGACTCATGTTCGGATAGTTTCACAAAGGATTATTTGAATCCCATAATATGTTTGGAAGCCCCATTGTCTATTAGCCAATCATTGCTTCCATGTGTGGTATTTCCTGTGAGAGCGGAAATTAGAACATATTATTCATCAATTGAAGAATCATCACTTTCTTGTTTGATTCTCTTTGTGGAAGGTTCATATCCTCTACCACATGAGCATGATGCATTCTTTTGTTTCCCTTATTCTTGTGAGAGACATTTTTGTTCCTAGGACAATATCTGGCACAATGTCCTCTCTCATCACAAGTAAAGCATCTGAGTTTAGATAAATCTCTGTTTGGTTTTCTTGAGTTACCTTTCTGGTGAGAATGCTTACCTTTGGGGTGATGAAATTATTTTCTACTTTTCTCTGAGTGTACTGTGAGAGCTTGATCGTCACTTCCCATATTTTCTTCTCGAGCTATTATTCAAGATTCTTCTTGTGAGCATTCTTCCCATAGCCTACTAAACTTGACTAGATTCTTTCTTGCAGAAATCCCTTGAATGAAAGAGTCCCATGATCTAGGGATTCCATCCAAGTTAGTCATCACAATTTCTGTGTTCTCCACTTCTTCATCCACTGCTTCAAGTTGTTCTTTGGTCTGGGAGACTCTTGTGAAGTATGACAGTATGGTCTCCGCATTCTAGATCTTCACATTCTTCAACTGATTCCTCAAAGTCATCTTCCGATTTATGTTCTTTCCTTCAAATATTTTTGTCATGGAATCAAACATAGATTTAGGTGTCTTTAGGGAGGACACCTATGGTATGAAGTGATCCTTGATTGAATCAGCAATAATCCTCTTATCCATGACCAATTTCTTTTTATGTAAGGCCTTAGACTCATCTCCCTCTTGAACTGGAACCTCTTCGTTGATGTAAGAGTCAACTCATTTTCTTCCAGAACTAGGGAAATCCTATACTTCGAAGCTCGGAAGTTATCAGATCCCTCAAGATTTTCATCAAGCTTGGTATGATGAGACATCTTAACTGAGAAAATCAAATGGAAATACAAAATATTTATATCTTACCAATTTTAGAAGCTGAAAAATGGATCTAGAGATGATCTTCTGCAGTGTTGGTTTTCTGGTTCCAGGGAAAATTAGGGTTTGAATTTCCCGGAGTTCTACCCAACCAAAAAACTTGATTCTTGTCTCTAAACTTCGATTTTGAGGAGGAGAGAAATCCTAGCCTATGCTCAATAAAAAATTCCCCTTCAGTGAAAAGACCTAATTTCCCAATGCACTGGTAGGTCAAAAACTGAAAATGCTCAGAATCAGATTCTGCTTCGACAGAAAGATGAGACCTTCAATGGAGGTTCAACCTAGCCTCCTTTTGCTAATGGATTGTGAAGAGAGACCCAAAAAGTAAGAATCCCTAGCTTCGACAGTTGCACAATGTCTTTTTCTTAGGTTAGCTCTGATACCATGGTAAATTGTTATAAATTTAGACAGTATTATCTTAGGATATTATCTGAGAGAATAACAAGCACAATAATCAATCACAAGAGACAATGAACACAAATATTTTCCTTGGGGAAAACATAAAGAAGAAAAACCCACAACTTCCTCAGAGATAGAATCACCACCAAAATTAGAACCCAAAGACAGTAAGATGATCTCTCGACAACAGTAGTCTCTCTCTCTCTCTTGTCCTAGCTTCTTCTTCCTCTCTCAGTTATGTGGTACAACTGAGTGTGAGTGAATGTGTGATAAATAGAGAGGATCACTCTCCATTTATACTAATTCTTGACTTGACAATAGCTCACTAGGGATGATGTGTCTAGGAGAGTCTAATAACCCTAGGGCCCCACAATTGTGGTGACTTTAACCCTTGAACAATACAGAGGGTTACCCTCTATGACTTTACATGAGTTGTTTACATTATTAAATATCCTAATCATAACATCAGGACATGACATGACTCAATTACATTACAGATACTTCCCGGAATAAACATCAAGGTACAATACATAAGATATACAAGTGAATACATTCCAAAGTTACAAATACATCAAGATATTGAGCCATTGGTGCTTGAAGAGCGCCAAAGCGAGGTTGTTGCCGACCCACCTCTTACCCCCCGCCAGGTACATGTATGTTTCGCTTTCTTTGAAAACATCATTTCCCATCCATGTAGTATATATTTTTCTTATTTTATTTTTTTTTGAAATTGACATATGTTACTTTATACAGGATTCTAGTGAGGCATCGGTGCTTGAAGAGAACCAAATCAGTGACCCACCTCTAACGAGCCAGCAGGTATGTTTATGTATCGATTTATCTAATTTGGTGCTTGACATTGGCATATATGTTTTTTTTATGCAGCTTGATAGTGAGCAAGTGGTGCTTGAAGAGCACCCAATCAGGGTCACTACCAGTGAGGCACCACGACCCACCATTACTTACTCACGTACAATACGTAAAAATGTTATATTGGTTTGGAATTTTAACAAATGTACATAGAATGTTTATAGGTTGGTAAACTAACTTACAAATTTTGGTTTTTTTGCAGTCTCCACTGATGCGACCTATCCCTCTCCTTCAGCGATGGGGATCACCAGTGAGCAGTCGAAAAAGAAAGCTAGACTTCTCCGAATACATTGGCAGTGGCATCGAAAGGGGGGATAACTACAATAAATGTATAGGGGGGATACATAGATGTAACTTTTTGTTTTTATACACACATATGTACAGTTTGATCCACTTATTTGTATTATGGCCATGTGGCATGCCAATTTTTGTAACATTATCTGTATACATATATAATATAAAGCAAGGTTCAAATTTATACATATATGGTTGAATTGATCTTGGAACATGATATGGTTGACTTGATATTGGAACATGATATGTGTGGTTCACCTGTGTGATATAATGATATGCATGGTTCACATGTGTGCTAGTATGAATTTCCAATACTTAAAGGAAGAGTTTATGACTCATCAACTTTTTAACATTATGGCTATCCTCAACTTTTTAACATCATCATATCAAGTTGAGGTTATATGAACCACATGGTTACTCTAGCCTAGTAATCCAGCCAAATATGCACATACATCATTTTTGGTGTGCTCCCATTGATTGAATGTGGACAGGCAAGTTGACTTGGGGCGCTAGAGTGGGATTTTGCCCAAATTTGGCTTGATTTGGTGCAATTAATGTTGCATTGAGAGTCTAAACCATCCATTTTTCCACACCCACATTGTCCAAGATGTGATCATTGACCCAACACACATCATCCATGCCACTTCATAATTTGTGGCCATTTGGAAATATTTGGGACGAGATTGGCCCACCTAGGGGGGTTTGATGCCAATCTGGCAATTTTGGGATTTTTTCTCACAATTGGCTTACAAAGCCATTAAAAACTATTAAAATGTATTTATAAACCTGTTAATAACAATTTTAGAGTTAGACTATCCAAAATTATCTTGTTTCCAACTATAATTGTGTGTAATTTAACTGTAATTTGATGGTTTTTGCTGAATATTGCACCCAAATTTGATTTGTGAACCTCACTAACTTTCCTAGATTCTCTTGTGGTTCGAATTACTCACTTTATGGTTTGAATTTGTCACATGGTATCGGAGCTGGTTGGATAATTTTGAGTTGCAGACCAAATTCTTAGTGGATTTGAGCTGCTTTGTTAGTGAATTCCAGATAAAATCGAATTGCTAAGTTTAACCCAGTTAATAATTTCACCACCATCAACGTAGGAAGTAATGGAGGCTACCCAAATCATGCTAACAACTTTCAAATTCTTTGAATGGAAGGCAGAGATGTTGATTCAATTGAGATCCAAGGGGCTTTTTAGAGTTAGTATGGGCATTGAAGTGGAACCAAATTCTGCTATGGAAAAAGCCAAGATTTTTAACAAATTGGATGAGGCATATGGTTTGTTGTGTCTGATCATATCAAGAGATTTGTTGTTCCATCTTGACATTTTGACATCACCAAAGGAGGTTTGGGAGAAACTTGAGTCTCTATTTGGAAAAACTAATGAGCTACGTGGTCGCCAACTTGAGAATCAGATGATAAGCTTGAGCCCAGCGTACTATGATACAATTCAGGACTTCTTCACCTATTTCAAATCACTTGTATTGTAGTTAAAACAATGTGGGATTGAGAAGAAGGAAGATCAACTAATCTTGTCTATCCTTTCGAAGTTGGGGCCAGAGTTCTCAGTCTTTGTGAGCACATTTCACTCAGGCAAACTCATCCTTCGAAACTGGAAAATGCCAAGTCTGTCAAGTTTCATGGAGTCACTCACTCAAGAGCAGGACAAATTGGTCCAAATGGGTTCCATCAAGACCAAATATGAAGCACTAGCAGTGGGGGTTTCGAATTTAGCAAAGGGAAAACCCAAGTCTAAGAATTCGAAGTTGCCAAACAAGAAGAAATCAGAAAAACCCAAATCTAGTGAGGGAGCTATGAATCAACCCAAGGAAAAGGAGAAGAAAGGAAAAGAGAAGGCCAAATGCTCTTATTGTTACAAGGGATGGCATATAGAAAGATCATGCATGAAGAAAACCATAGACACCATGGCGCAACTGCTAGAGAAGAACAACATTCTAGTTCCTAACAGCGCTAGGAGGAAAGATGGAAACTCCAGCTCAAGTGAAGGGAAGGATAAATTTCATGCATTAGTCGCAGGTACTTCTGATTTCTCATCCTTTATTATTGATTTAGGTGCTTCCAGGAATATGGTATCTAGGAGAGAATTCTTCTCCTCCATGAGTTTGAATGTTGGCCCAACAGTTCGAATGGGAGATGATTTTGAACTCCAAACCAAAGGGATTGGGAGAATTGATTTCAACCATGGGTTCTTCAATGATGTACTATATGTACCAGACCTTGCAGAAAATTTGTTGTCAATTTACCAGATGATCCATACAGGAGATCCAAAGAGAGTAATCTTTACTCCTGACTCTGTAGCGATTTTTGAAATCTCAACAAACCAAGTTGTTGTAGTTGGATATGCTGATCATCATGAGAGAATGTACAAATTCTCTAATTTCCTCTCTACTTCCAGTGATCAAGCACTTCACTAACATGCCAATGAAGTTTGCAAACTATGGCATGAGAGGTTTGTCCACATGAATTACATATATATCCAAACATTGCACAAAGAAGGAATGGTGGAAGTTCTTCCAGAAATTCAGCCATCTACTGGATCATGTATTGGATGTGTGATTCGGAAGCATCCTGAGCAGAGCTACGAGAAAGGGCAGGCAAGGAGAGAAATAGAACAACTTGGATTGGTGCATTATAATCTGATTGGTACACTACCCACTCCCTCATATGGTGGATCTAGGTATGTGCTTACATTTATTGATGACTACTCTCGATTTTGCTGGGTGTATTTTCTGAAATTAAAATCTGAGGTGTTTGAGCAACTCAAAGTTTGGAAAGCACTAGTAGAAAATCAGAGTGGGAAGAATATAAAATTCCTTAGGATTGATCATGGAAAGGAATATGTGAATAAGAATCTACAGCAACTTTGTGAGGAGTGTGGCATTTAAATGCAACATTGAACTCCCTACCCACCACAGCAAAATGGTGTGGTAGAGAGAAAGAATAGATCTCTCAAAGAGATGGAAACTTGCATGATAGAAGTGAGGGAAATTAATCCCAAGATATGGATGAGGCCATCAGCTATGCTTCTCACATTTATAATAGAGCCTTCCACAAATTAGTGAAAGGGATAACATCCTACAAGGCATGGTTTGGTGAAAAACCAGATGTCTCAAATTTCAGGATATTCGAGACAAAAGCATGGGCAAGAATACCTTCAAAGAAGAGTAAATCCTTCTAGACACAATGCAAGGAGTGTCTCATGGTTGCATATGGTGAAGAAACCAAAGGGTACAAACTCTTTGACACATCCACTGGAAAAAAATTTGTTGAAAGGAGTGTCAAATTCAAAGAAGAGCCAATTCCATATTTTGAACTTGCACCGGGGGATTGCTCCTCTCCTTAACCATTCAAAGATGTAAGTGATGACACATGCTCTATTTTTTCTGATAATTCTGAGATAAATGTTTCTAAATATGATATTTATGTATATGACTCACCATCTAGGCCCAAATGGGCTGAAAAATTTGTGCAAGAAGCTGCAGAATCAGCAGGCAATTCTCAAGAGCCTAGGAGAACTAGATCACAAACTAGAAAGGCTTCATTTGCTAGTGATAGTGGTCTTGTTGAGAATTTTTACATGTAGATCAGTTCTGACCCATAGAAATATCATCAAGCTTGTACATACCCAATATGGAAGTCAGCAATAGAAGATGAGCTTCAGTCCCTCCAAGAGAACAATACATAGGAATTGGTTCCCCTTTCTCCCAAGAGGAAAGTTGTTCAATGTAAATGGGTCTACCAGACCAAACTTGTTGCTGATGGTTCTGATATAAACACAAGGCTAGTTTAGTGGCTAATTAATATTCTTAGTTCCATGGATTCTATTACACATAGACCTTTGCACTGGTTCCAAAGATGGACTCAATTAAACTAGTTCTTGCACTAGCAGCTAGTAAGTGTTGGGAGGTTCACCACATGGATGCAAAGAGTGCCTTGTTGCATGGTGAAATAAAAGAGGATATATATATGCATAATAATAAATGTTTCCAAGAGGATCCTTCATTGGTATGCAGGCTGAAAAAATCATTGTATGGACTCAAGCAAGCCCCCAGGGCTTGGTATGCAAAAATGAATGCTTTCTTGCTTTCAATTGGCTTCACAAGATGCAAATTAGACCCTAATGTGTATTTGCAGAAAAATGATGTTAAGTTGCAGGTCATTTCTCTTTATTTTTATGATATTCTTATTACAATTTGTTGCACCAATTCAATTGTCCAAATCAAGAACTCTTTGCACAGTGAATTTGCTATGACAGACCTAGGATTGCTAAGGCAATTTTTGGGCCTAGAAATTGAGAAAAATGGTAAGGGCATCATGATGAGTCAACCACAATATGCTTCAGACCTGTTGAATAAGTTTAATATGGATGAGTGCAAGGAATCCAAGTCTCCCTTTCTTTCTGGTATTAAATTGTACGAATTTGGCAACTCCCCAATGGTGGATATCACACTCTATAGGAAACTAGTGAGCAGCTTGCTCTACCTCACTCATACAAGACCTGATTTGTCTTATGATGTGAGTGCTATAGAAAGACACATGAGATCCATTGGAAGGAAGCTAAAATAATTCTTCAATATGTCCAGGGAACTAAGAATTTTTGAGTGCACTACACAGCTAGTTCCTCACTTCAACTAGTTGGATTTTCTGATGCATATTGGGCCGGTGATCCAACTGACAGAAAGTCAACATCAAGTTTTCTCTTCATGTTTTCTGAGGTTTCTACTTTATTTTCAAGTAATAAATAGCACACCATCTCACTTTCATCAGCAAATGCCGAATACAGGGTAGCAGTCAATGCTGCAACTCAGTGTGTTTGGTTGCAGGGAATTCTTCGAGAGTTTGGTGTCACAATTGATTCTCCAACCAACACTTGGGTGGATAATCAGAGTGCCACCAATATATATACTGATCCAGTACCTAGGAAGAGGACAAAGCACATAGAGATTCACATGCATTACATTCAGGGCTTAGTGCATGACATAGTGATCTCATTTAAGTATTGCCCATGCACCGAGCAAACTGCCGACATTTTTACCAAGGCTTTCACTGAGAAGACCTTCACTTAATTGAGATATTTTCTTGGGGTAAGTGAAGGATGGTAATTTTTTGTTATCTCATTGCAGGTCCAACCCCATGTCCATTATTGAGGGGAGGTTTTTCTCATGTGGTTTTCCTTCTTTCCTTGGTTTCACATGGACAAATAAAAATTAAAAATTTTGATTATGTACTTGAGGTGACTTGAGCCATTGTTACTAAGGTCTTCATAATTTTGTGACCATACTTAGTTGTTGGATTAAGAGAGGTTGTTAGAACAATAATCCATCATTAGTACCTTATTTACACTAATTCGTCAATTTTATTGCCTTTTTAAGCTTTAATACACTATGAGGTGGACTAGGGGTGCTTAGGTGGACATATGCCATGTCAAGTTGCGGTTCTATGACCGACATGGGTACTACAACATAGTAATCCAGCCACATATGCACAGCCATCATTTCTAGTGCGCTCCCATTCATTAAATGTGGATAGGCAAGTTGACTTGGGGTGCTAGAGTGGGATTTTGCCCAAATTTGGCTTGATTTGGTGCAATTAATGTTGCATTGAGAGTCTAAACCATCGATTTTTCCACACCCTTATTTTCCAAGGTGTAATCATTGACCCAACACACATCCGCCATGCCACTTTAGCAATTCATGGCCATTTGGAGAGATTTGGTACGAAATTTGGCCCACCCAGGGGATTTGATGCCAATTTGGAAATTTTGGGATTTTTTCTCACAATTGGCTTCCAAAGCCATTCGAAAATATTATGATGTATTTATAAACATGTTAATAACAATTTTAGAGTTAGACAGTCCAAAATTATCTTGTTTCCAACTATCATTATGTGTAATTTAACTGTAATTTGATGGTTTTTGATGAATCTTGCACCCAAATTTGATTTGTGAACCTCACTAATGCTCCTAGATTCTCCTGTGGTTAGAATTACTCACTTTCTAGTTCTAATTTCTCACACATAACATAACATACTAATACTAATATACCATACCATACCCTACAATACTAACATCATACCCTACAATACCCTATAATAACATAACATGTACCATAACATCATACCCTAATATACCCTAGTTCCATATCATAACTTGTCAACCCTAGTTCCATGTCATACACTACCTAAATTACACTAATTTACATTTATTTTTACTTCTAATTCATGCATGCATGTGTAATATACCATATCATACCCTACAATACCCTATGATACTAACATCATACCATACTAACATAGAATAACATACCATAACATAACATACTAACATCATACCATATTAACATACCATACCATACTAATATACCATACCATACCCTACAATACTAACATCATACCCTACAATACCGTATAATAACAAAACATGTACCATAACATCATACCCTATAATACCCTAGTTCCATCTCATAACTTGTCAACCCTAGTTCCATGTCATACACTACCTAAATTACACTAAAATCATACCATACACTACCAAAATTACTCTAAATTTACATGTGTTTCTACTTCTAAGTCATGCATGCATGTGTAATATACCATATCATACCCTACAATACCCTAGTTCCATCTCATAACTTGTCAACCCTAGTTCCATGTCATAACTTGTCAACCCTAGTGATAGCATTAAATTTGGTGTTCATGAAACCCTAGTTTGTTTTCAATATCTACTTGTCCATGTGTTTCTAGTTCCATCTCATAACTTGTAAAGAGGTCACTAAATCATATTTCCATCTCATAACTTGTCAACCCTAGTGATAGCATGCAATTTGGTGTTCATGAAACCCTAGTTGGTTTGCAATATGTACATGTACATGTGTTTCTAGTTCCATCTCATATCTTGTCAACCCTAGTGATACCATGCAAATTGGTGTTCATAAAACCCTAGTTGTTTTCCAATTTGTGCATGTCCATGTGTTTCTAGTTTCATCTCATAACTTGTAAAGAGGTCACTAAACCTTAGTTCCATCTCATAACTTGTCAACCCTAGTGATAGCATGCAATTTGGTGTTCATGAAACCCTAGTTGCTTTCCAATTTGTACATGTCCATGTGTTTCTAGTTCCATCTCATAACTTGTAAAGAGGTCACTAAACCCTAGTTCCATCTCATAACTTGTCAACCCTAGTGATAGCATGCAATTTGGTGTTCATGAAACCCTAGTTGTTTTCCAATTTATAGTATATGTCCATGTGTTTCTAGTATCATCTCATAACTTGTAAAGAGGTCACTAAACCATATTTCCATCTCATAACTTGTCAACCCTGGTGATAGCATGCAAATTGTTGTTCATGAAACCCTAGTTGTTTTCCAGTTTGTGAATGTCCATGTGTTTCTAGTTCCATCTCATAACTTGTAAAGAGGTCACTAAACCCTAGTTCCATCTCATAACTTGTCAACCCTAGTGATAGCATGCAATTTGTTGTGGATGAACCCCTAGTTGTTTTCCAATTTGTACATGTCCATGTGTTTCTAGTTCCATCTCATAACTTGTCGACCCTAGTGATAGCATGCAATTTGGTGGTCATGAAACCCTAGTTGTTTTCCAATTTACAGTACATGTCCATGTGTTTCTAGTTCCATCTCATAACTTGTAAAGAGAAGGAACTAGAAAGGTATTCTCTCGTCACTAAATCCTAGTTCCGTCTCATAACTTGTCAATCCTAGTGATAGCATGCAAATTGGTGTTCATGAAACCCTAGTTGGTTTTCAAGATGTACGTGTACATGTGTTTCTAGTTCCATCTCATAACTTGTAAAGAGGTCACTAAACCCTAGTTCCATCTCATAACTTGTCAACCATAGTGATAGCATGCAGGTTAGTGTTCATGAAACCCTGGTTTGTTCTCAATTTGTACATGTACATGTGTTTCTAGTTCCATCTCATAACTTGTCAACCCTAGTGATAGCATTTAATTTGGTGTTCATGAAACCCTAGTTGTTTTCCAATTTGTACATGTCCATGTGTTTCTAGTTCCATCTCATAACTTGTAAAGAGGTCACTAAACCCTAGTTCCATCTCATAACTTGCAGGTTGAACAGCTCTCTGTGCACGGGTTTAGAAGAATTATGTCTTTTGCTACAGAAAATGTGGCCCACAACACGCAACCCAACATTTTTTATATAACACATGTCGCATATGTGATATAACGCATGTTCGTTTTATCGTATATGCGATATTGATACAATGCTTTTTAATAATGGCCAGTTTTTTACATGATCCCCAAAACACATATGTGATATATCACATATGCAATTTAGTGCATATGCGATATACCGTATATACGATTTAGTGCTCACTAAATATGCAACTTGACTTATCTATGCTTATCAAATATTAAAATATTAAATATCAAATGCATATCAAACTTGGACTGAAATATGTTAAACTTCTATAACCTGACAATGGACCCCATACCAATGGTTAAGACCTCCAAACCTATCCTTGAACAATGGTAGTGTATATGATGATGATGATGATGATGATCACAAATAGTATGACTATGATGACGATTATTATGATGGTGCTTATGAGGATGATGATGACTATGATGGTGATTATAATGATGATGATGATGACGACGATGATGATGATAATGATGATGAGGATGATGACTATGATGATGATGAGGAGGAGGAGGAGGAGGATGACTATGATGATGAGGATGATGACTATGATGATGATGAGGAGGAGGAGGAGGAGGATGACTATGATGATGAGGATGAGGATGAGGGCGATGATGATGATGATAATGATGATCACAATGACAATGATGATGAACAATGTTGGTGGTGGTGGTGATAATGATGATGATGACAACGATGACGATGACGGTGATGATGATGATGAACAATGATGGTGATGATGAGGAGGAGGATGAAGACTATGATGATGAGGGTGAGGGTGAATATGATGATGATGATGATGATGATGATGGTGATGAGGATGAGGATGAGGATGAATGATGATGGTGATGATGATGATGATGATGAGGATGAGGGTGATGATGGTGATGATGATGATGATTATGAGGATGATGAGGAGGAGGAGGAGGAGGAGGAACAATGATGGTTGATGATGATGATGAGGATGATGATGATGAGGAGGAGGATGAGGATGGTGATGATGATGAGGATGATGATGACCATGATGAAGATGATGATGAATAATGATGGTGATGATGAGGAGGAGGAGGATGATGACCATGATGATGATGATGAGGATGAGGGTGATGATGATGATGATGATGATGACAATGATGATGATGATGATGATGATGATGACGATGAGGATGAACAATGATGGTGATGGTGAGGAGGAGGAGGAGGATGACTATGATGATGATGATGAGGATGAGGGTGATTATGACCATGATGATGATGATAATGATGATGAGGGTGATGATGAGGATGATGATGATGATGATGATGACGATGATGATGAAAAATGACCATTATGATGATGAGGAGGAGGATGATGAATATGATGATGATGATGAGGATGAGGGTGATGATGATGATGACGATGATGACGAGGATGATGATGATGATGATGACGATGACGATGATGATGAGAAATTATGGTGTTGATGACGATGATGATGATGATGGTGAGGATGATGATGATGATGATGATGATGGCAACGATGATGAACAATGATGGTGATGATGATGATGATGTTGAGGATGATGATGATGACGATGATGATGAGCAACAATGATGATGATGATGATAGGTTTAGTTGAAACTTTTCTTTGATTTTGTTTTCAAGCATTTGCAATAAAATGGTGATGATGAACAATGAGGAGGAGGAGGAGGAGGAGGATGACTATGATTATGATGAGGATGATGACTATGATGATGATGAGGATGATGATGTTGTTGATGATGATGATAATCATGATGACAATGATGATGAACAATGATGGTGGTGATGATGATGATGGAGATCACAATGATGATGACGATGATGATCACAATGACTATGGCTATGATGATGATTATGATGATGAAGATGATGATGATAGTAATGATATTTCACTTGCTTACTATAAATACTAATTACTAAATCTTGAAAATTGTTGAAATATTTAATACACATATAAAAACTCATTACACTGATGGCCACACACTTGTTTGAATATTTCTGGTACCATGTGATCTGTTCTATTCTATGGACCGTACATTTGCAGACACCGACGAACAATCATCAACCCCTCATATCTCTCTCGTCCCCCCTAATATATCTCCCATAACCATCCCTCGCTTCCTCTTATATTTATCCTCCCTTCATCCCCCCCATATATGTCCCCTACCCATCTCTCCCTCCCATGATTCCCTCTACACCTTCCTCTCCCTCCTTTGACTCCCCCCCCTCTTACCAATGTAATGTTGGGCCATGAGCCATCCCATAGACCGTCTAGATAGAATATTGGGAGTATAAATGCTATTATAATGGGATAAGGATTCCATTACTCTTTTTTTGTCTCGTACCAAATTAGTTAAGAAAAACACATATGCGTTATAATGCATATGCGATATGAATTGCATATGTGCTATATCACATATGCGATATAGCGCATATGCGATATGAAAAAGTTATAATGCATTAACATTTTTTTAAAATTAAAAAAAATCGGTGGGAATAAGGTTTGGCAATATGTTCAAAAATAGCTTTGGACTACCGAACCTATTGGCTAGGACAAATAAACCAAAGCTATTACCTATCTTTTAGAACTCTATCAATATGCTCAGTTTCGATGGCGTGTTTTTCTATGACAGACACAATATTTTTTTATAAAAATTTATCATATTGTAGAGTACAATCTTACGATTCTAACTATGTAATTTTTTCCTTCAAAAGTATGTTTTATTTATTTATTATTATTTTTCTAAATGACACATGTCCGGTTTAGAAAATAGATACATCGATTGTTTTTTATATAACTTTTTATTTCCTTCACCATTTCCCAAGAAAACTATATGGTGCACTAGATGAGATAAATCTCTACGATCCTATCTATAGAAATCAAGGATTTCAGTAATTTTTTCCCCTAAAGTGTTGCACCCACACAGAACATTTTCATTTCTAGCATTTCTGACTTCCATAATTAATAACAATAAAAAATAATTCATGAAAAATTATGAATAAATAGTGTTACACTAGGCCCATATGTCCTTTATATGTATGCAAGATGTTATCCCAAATTGACATCATTTAACTCATATATTGTTGCACCCGCACAAACATATATGTTATAATGTGCTGAAATTTTGAAAACCCAATTCCACGGAAACTAATTTTATAATCATTTACACACCATTTGTCTACATAAATGCTATATATTATGAAAGATGATTCAATTACCTTCTTTTGTATTTTTACTTCATCTTCAAATAAGTTAGGGAAGTACCCCTAATTGTCAACTAAAGTCAAAGTTTCCAGGTTTTTCCAGTATTATGTGGTATCTAAAGTGTCTTTAAAGGAGTCCATGATTGTGCATCAGCCCAATAGTCAATTTAATTTTAATTCCATTACAAAGAATCAATATGCACCTAGCACAAGTACTTAAAAGCTTCGACTTCGCTATCTTTGACAATAATACCTTTTAAGATTATGGACAATTTGTTAGCATATTTAGACACTTAGGAGTTAGTTAAGATCAACTTGTGTAATATATCCATCAGGTAAAAGTGTGTTTCTTTAGTATGCATTAGTATGGATTTGTAAATATTATAATCCGACGGTCACGATATGTTTTAGACATAGAGTGATCCGACAGTTCAACTTCTCTTAGATCATACCTACCATTGATCCGTGGCTTAACACCTGATTGGTCTATGATCTTTATTTAAAGACAATAGAGCGTCCTTGGTTAGTTGATCGATTATGAGAAACTCATGTAACTTTCATTCTTTTGCATAATAAATTGCTCCAAGTAGCTATTTGGCTGGGGCCATGGACTATTTCCCTATCGAGGGTTTTAACCACATGAAAAACATCGGTGTGTTGATCTGTGATTTATTTGTGTGAAGCGGTTGCTCAAGGTGTTTGGTCTTTTGGGAGTACCTTGTGTACCCAAACATGGTATCAGAGCTTTTATGAAGAGCCGCTTTCGGTTTTGATCAAGATCTGGAACCGATGTTGTCGAAACTTTGAAAGGGTTTCTGGTTCTAGATTTTTGTGCATTTTTTTCCTATGGGAGCTATTCCATTGCGTCCGGAGTGCCATTTCCATTGGGAAATAGTTTTTGTTTCACTAAAAACCGTTTTCATTTGCTCCAGAAACACCCATTTCGGCAAATCTGAAGGTATAATGTTACAGTGACGGATTTTTTTTTTTAAATCTCTCATATTTTATTAGTTTATTATTAGATCTTTTATGTTTTAGTCTCGGACTGATGTTTTCCCTAACTGCGTGTGCTCTTTGCTGTGCATATTGTGTGATCGCAGTGAATCAAAAACAGTAAGGGAAAGTTTTTTTTTCTTGTCTTCTCGGCTACGTATGCTCTTTGTCGTGCACCTTGTGCGATCGCGACAAATCAGAAACAACGAGAAAGCTTGAAAACGTAAACTTTCCGGGTAAGCTAACCAAGATCTAACCCATTGTGTGGAAAAAGTTTTTTTTGTTTTTGTTTTTGTTTTTTTTTTGTGATTTGCAGGAAAAGAAAGCAAGCACGAGAAACAAGAGAGAAGAGTAAAAAAAAAAAAACCCTTCCTCTTTCCATACTTTTACGTACCTTTTAAAATTAACTCACTTGGTCCAAAGTTGCTTAACACTTTGATAAGCCTTGAGTTCAAGTCTTATCAAGCTACTTTTTAGTGCATGCAATTTCTATTTTCAAGTTACTTTATTGTAAAAGTGCATCTCACATAAATAAAATAAAATAAAAGTGAGTCACTTAAGTCTTTTAATTTATTGCTGCACTATTTAAAAGTCACATTAAATTGTAAAAGTGAACATCACTTATTCTACAAAAGTGATTCACTTCAAAGCAACTTTATTATAAAAGTGATTGTCAAAGGTTGATCTTGGGAAGAGAGGGGCTTTTTTTTTTTAGTTGGTCAAGTTAATATCTACCACGTCACTATTGGGGACATCTTCAACATTTTCTTTGATCAAGCATAACTTCATCATCTGGAATCAGTTTTAAGTGCCATTTTTTTTTAAACCGCATATTTTTTCAAGTTATTTGCATCCAGCTAGTTAGTTTCTGTTCTTTCAGCCATTATTTTACAGTATGGCCGCCCCTTGTGCTATTATACTTACAAGTTCTAACTATTTCTCATGGAAATCTCGTATGGAGGATGTTCTACAAAGTAGGGGACTTTTTAGGATAACCTTAGGGAAAGAAATAGAACCCACTGATGATGATAAGAAAATTAAATGGGAAAATCGATGTGATGAAGCTCGTGGATTGATTGGGATGTCAATCTCTACTGATTTGCGATTCCACATATCTGGAATTGATGAACTTAATCTCGCCTAGGAAAAGTTGGAATCTGTGTTTGCTAAACACAATGAAATTCGGGGTCATGAACTTGAGAATGAGTTGATTTCCTTGAATCCAAATGATTTTTCATGCATTCAAGACTATTTATCTAAGTATAAAACTCTTAGACTATTATGTGCCGAATGCAAGATTAAGAAAGAGGACAAACAATGTATTTATCATATTCTTTCAAAACTTGGATCTACATATTTTGTTTTTGTATCTACATTCTACTCCATGAAAGAATCCTTGAATAAAACTACCTATCAAGAGCCTAGCCTTGAATCCTTTTGTGATTCCTTAATTAGAGAGAAAGATAAGCTCATTCATCTTGGAATAATTAACAATGCAGATACATCTGGGAAAGCCTTATTGTCCCAATAGAAAGAAAAGTCCAAGCCTCCCAAGAAATAGAATTTTTGCAATAATAAGCCAAACAACAAAGGTCCCAAACCCTCTCAGTCAACTCCTCCTTTAAAAAATGATAAAGGATCCAAGCAAAAAGGAAAGAAGACTGAGCGTCGTTGCAATTTTTGTGGAAAAAATCATCATGATGAATCTAAATGTTTTAAGAAGATGGCAGCCTTGGAAGCAACAATGAAGAAGCACCACATTAGCCTAGATTCGTCTTCAGAATCTAACTCTCGTGGACATGCACTTTGCTCTTCTGGTTACTCTTATAGTGCATCTTCTTCTTCTACTTCAAATGAATGGCTCATTGATTCTGGAGCATCTTATCATATGGCTAAGGATCAAGCCATCTTTTCTACTATGCATGAATGTAACACCAAACAAATATTTGTTGGTGATGATAGATCTTTAAGTGTTGTAGGATCTGGAACAGTTACACTAGAAAATGGTCATTTTAGTGATGTACTATGTGTTCAAAAAATTTCCTGCAATTTGTTATCAGTCTATCAAATTACTCATTCAGGTGAAGGTAAAACTATGATGTTTACACCTCACCAAGTTGTAATCAAGGATTTTAAAAATCCTCAAAATATCTTTGCTACTAAAACTGTTGATGATATTACCAGGTTGTACAAATTTAACAACTTTGGGTCATCACCTTTTCCTTCAATTTTTGTTGCTCATAGTGATAACTTGAGCAAACTTTGGCATGAGCGATTTGGTCACTTAAATTATCGCTCACTGCAACAACTATGTAAAGACAATATGGTGACTGGTCTTCCACTGGTATCTTGCAAGGATGGTGTTTGTTCCGGTTGTGTACTCGAAAAACATCATCGGGACAGTTTTGACAAACATGCCTCTTGGAACGCCTCGGTTCCCTTGGAGCTTGTGCATAGTGACTTGTGTGGCCCTCTTCCATCTGCTTCCTTTTTTGGTTTCAAATATTTCTTAAATTTCATTGATGACTACTCTAGATGCACTTGGGTTTACTTCCTAAAACTTAAGAGCGAAGTAATTAACATGTTCTTGGCCTACAAGGCCCTTGTTGAAAAACAATCTAGTCATCAAATTATTAAGTTAAGATCTGACAATGGAGGAGAATATGTTAACAACAAGTTCACTACTTTATGCACTGAACAAGGAATCCAACAATAGCACACTGTTCCATATACACCACAACAAAATGGTGCAGCTGAACAGAAGAACCGTACTTTAAAAGAAATGGCTAATTGTATGATCCAATCTAAGGGACTAAGTCTTCAATATTGGGCTGAGGCCATAAATTGTGCAAATTACATAGTTAATCACACACCCACTAAAGTTTTACAAGGTATAACACTGAGAGAAGCATGGAGTAAAATTAAACCAGATGTAAGTCACTTTCGTGTGTTTGGTTGTGAAGCATGGGCTCACATTCCGGATGAAAAATGGAAAGCATTACAGCCTAAAAGTGAAAAGTGCACATTTGTTGGATATTCTAAAGATGTAAAAGGTTATAGACTTCTTCAACCACATTCTCATGATATAATCATTAAAAGAGATGTTAAATTTTATGAAAATCTCTTAGCTTTTGAGCCTAACTTGGCGGGTGTGCCATCTTTGGCCTACGAGCTTGATTCAGCGATTGTGGCTTCTTCTTCTTCTTCTTCTTCTTCTTGTAGCTTCCTTAACAGGTTTCCAACTCCAGTTTCTGATGATGACAATGAGGATGAAAATCCACCTCTACCTGCTCATGTTCCTCCAATTGCACCAACACCAATGCTTCCTTGATGGGTCCATTCAACATGTGAAGCAGTCGGTGATCCTAGAGATCAACGTCGAACACATTCTCAGTTTTAGTGAGCCTATTCTCTTTTGGCTCAAGTTTTCGAGAATCATGATCCAGAAACTTTTGCAGAAGCTTCAGGAAATCTAGATTGGGATGCAGCGATGGATGAAGAATATCGTTCATTAATGGTGAACGATACTTGGGATCTTGTTCCTCTTCCAAAAGGAAGAAAACTTATCAGATGTAAATCAGTCTATAGAACTAAGTATGCATCAAATGGAAGTGTTGAAAGACTTAGGAAAGGTTAGTTGCTGAACGTTTTTCCCAAGTTGAAGGGATTGAATACAATGAAACCTTTGCCCCTGTAGCAAAAATGAACTCCATCTGCCTTGTTCTTTCCCTTGCAGCCTTACATAACTGGGAATTCCATCAAATGGATGTCAAGTCTTCATTCTTACATGGTGATTTACATGAGGAAATTTACATCAAAAAACTTCCTGGATATGTTTAGAATAAATCTAGCCTTGTTTGTCTCCTTAAGAAATCCTTATATGGCCTTAAGAAAACTCCTAGAGCTTGGTATGCCAAAATGGATAGCTTTCTCCTTGACACTGGTTTTTATATATGCCATTCTGACCCCAGTGTGTATACCAAGAAAGTAGGAAACCATCTCATCATAGTTGTTCTTTATGTTGATGATCTTATCCTTACTGGTAGTGACCCTAAACTTATAACCCATGTGAAATCCAGTCTTAAGAAAAATTTTGAAATGTCAGACTTAGGACATTTGCATTATTTTCTTGGTCTCCAAGTCTTGCAAACCAAAGAAGGAATCTTTCTTTCCCATTCTAAGTATGCTTGTGACCTTCTTCGTCACTTCCACATGGAAGATTGTAAACCAGCCCCTTCTCCCTTCCAATCTGGAGTCAAACTTTCTGCCACTTGTACTTCCCCTGAAGTAGATGCCACCTTGTATCGTCAGCTTGTTGGTAGTCTTTTATACTTGACTCATTCCCGTCCTGACCTTTCCTTTGCCATTGGTCATGTTTCACGTTATATGTAAACTCCTCGTAAAAGTCACTGGAAAGCAGCAAAAAGAATACTTCGATATATTTGAGGTACAATTCAGTTTGGGATTCATTACAGTACAAGGGGGGGAACCTTTGTTGGTTGGTTTCACTGAATCAGATTGAGCTGGTGATCCTGATGATCAAAATTCTACTGCAGGTTATGTTTTTAGTCTGGGATATGGACCTATCACTTGGGCTTGTAAGAAAAAACAAGCACTTGCTCTTTCTTCAGCAAAAGCATAATATCAAGTCGCAGTTAATGCCAGTCAGGAAGCTTTATGGCTTCGACAGATCCTTTCAGAGTTTGGATTCGAGCAGCAGTAGCCTACTCCATTTTGGTGCGATAATCAAAGTGCCATCAAGCTTGCCAAAGATCCATTTCTACATCAGCGCATCAAACACATTGAGCTACACATGCACTTCATCAGAAATCTTATTCATGATAGTGTTATTGAAGTTCTCTATTTCTCTACAGATGATGAAGTTACATACATCTTCACCAAGTCTCTTACAGAAGCAAAGTTTTCTAAACTTCGGTTTATGTTAGGAGTTCAGGAATGTGTCCTTAAGCGGGGATAGGCTCTAATGCCTCCTTCCTTCTCCTAATAGTGTCACTTTTGTAAATCCTTCAATCCTATCCCAAGTTGTTCTTAAGGGGGGATGTTAGGATATTTAGACACTTGGGAGTTAGTTGAGATCAACTTGTGTAATATATCCGTCAGGTAAAAGTGTGTTTCTTTAGTATGCATTAGTATGCATTTGTAAATATTCTAATCCAATGGTCACGATATGTTCTAGACATAGTGTGATTTGACGGTTCAACTTCTCTTAGATCGTACCTACCATTGATCTGTGGCTTAACACCCGATTGGTCTATGATCTCTATTTAAAGAGCATAGAGGGTCCTTGGCTAGTTGATCGATTATGAGAAGCTCATGTAACTTTCTTTCTTTTGCATAATAAATTGCTCCAAGTAGCTATTTGGTTGCGGCCGTGGACTGTTTCCCTCTTGAGAGTTTTAACCACGTGACAAACATCAGTGTGTTGATCTGTGATCTATTTGTGTGAAGCGGTTGCTGAAGGTGTTCGGTCTTTTGGGAGTACCTTGTGTACCCGAACACAATTCCACTAAAACAATATTAGTTTGGCCTCATTTATGAAATTTTTGCTTAATGCAATTGTTGCGAATGCTAGTTTAGATTATGGGTAATTCTTCTAAATCAATTGGAACATGACATTTTGTTTTTCAGGTTACTTCAATTTTAATGCAATTTTTTCAAGCATATACATTCTTAATGCAATTGTTGCCAATTTTATTCAATGTTCTTCTCAAATATTTTGTCAATTCCAAACATATGTTTATACTTAACATCAATATTATACATATTTATTAGACTAGTGAAATTCACACTAATATAACTCCAAATCTCTCAAAAAAATTGCATTTTTAATTTTTTTTATATTACCATATTGATTAAAATTAGTTATCATTTTTCCAATTTCATAAAAACAAAAAAATAATTATAAATATTTAGTATTTAACATTTTGGAATATCTTATATGATCCAAAAAGTATATTAACTCGTTGCAATAATTAATATATATAAATAATAATAATAATAATAATAAGGTGTAAAAGTTTAGTTTTATGAATTTTTATAAAACATTTTTTTATGGTCTTTCAAGCTAGATATTTTAGCGAACGAATCAAATCAAGTCTTTCCATCATGAGCAATCTTACACAAACAATCCAATGTGAACCAAAGCAAGAGTAAAAAATTGGCGAACTGATCAAATCAAGTCTTCCAAGCCCAGTATTTTATGGACATCCCCACAAGACGTAGATGAATTTGATGAGCATAAATGAAAAGATATGCACCCTCAAGTAAGTAACAACACTCTATAAATGTAATGATAAATCATAATGAAATGCCAAAAATTCACCATGAACAAACTAAACTTTTAGTTATTTGATGCAATTCTATATTGTAATGTAGAATTTAAACAAAAGCAGAACAATAAAAATTTTAGAAAATATTTGTGATTTACATCTACAGACCCTTTTAAAACATTATCATTAGCTTTAACTTGATGAAGATTGCAGATCTAATATTTTTTCTATACTTTGGTTATGAATATTTTAAACCTTAATCTCATAAAAGCTTCATGTTGATTTCCAATTTCCAATTTAAAAATATGAAGGGTGGAAAAAATTTCTAATAGATTGGTGGCATTTAAAAATGTCGTTGGCTTAAAAAATAATGGGGGCAGACAATAAATATATTGGTTATCAATGCCCAAGTAAAAGCTACAATGAGGTAGTTGTCAATGAAAAATGCAATACAAAGAAAATGAAATTACAACACAATTCATGCAATAAAAGATAATAAAAATTAAGCACACTATCACCAAGAGGTACTTATAAATTCAGTTGTGCTGAAAAATTGAACGAGATAAAAAGCACACCTTAAAATATATTAAGGGACCTCGCCGCATTCTTTCCCATCTGATCCCGTGTTCCTTAAAAGCACCTTGGATGCTATTCAGCAAAGAGAAGCAATTCATAGTATTACACAGATCTTAAATGGCAATGAAATAACAAGAAATTACTTATGGGTGGAGGGATTCAGTCGATTTTTCTGTTTGGTCAATATTTTCTCATATTAGAATTGAGACAACACAAATAAGAATAGTATGTACAACTAAACCTTCTAAATTTATTTCAATTAAGTAATTTCACAATAAGTTTCCTTACAACTAATCAAGATAAATAATTCAATAATGGATTGCCTACAACCTTGAGCATCATCTTATCATTATTTCACATGTGGAAGCATGCAGGCTTCTTTATAGATGTGAATGAGATACTTGTTCACATCTTGAAGTGCTTCGAAAACCATTTCAAATTTTACCATGCAACTGAAGAATCTGATCGTTGTCTCACAAATCTGTTGCAACAGAAGAAAAATTACACAATTCATGGTATATGAGTACCAAAGGAATGAACAAAGTACAATGAAGAAAGTATAATGTACCACATAAAAATGCAACAAAACTACATAGCGCCTACATAGGAGCTTTATAAAGAGAAAAGAAAACATTAATTATTACCTTGAGTTGAACATCCATTGTGATTAAATAAATCTGGACAAATAATTCTTATCGGATGTGAGTATGAAAGTTGTTGAAAGCCACTCTTGCGTCTTTAATCTTAGTCATCTTTGAGGTATCCGAACCTCCAAAAATTTTCCAAAACCTCAGTGTTTCATGTGCTGCGGCTGATACAACTGTGTACCCATCTACTACGGCTGATACAACTGTTTCATGAATTGAATGCATAAAAACATGAATTTTAATACCTGTGCCATATGAAAAACTCGATAAGTTCAGTAATCCTCACCATGGATGGGTATTTCCATAAGGTTAACTAGTTCTTATCTAACCCATGTGAAATCAATAACTCGCGCTCATGTCTATTCCACAGTAATGAAGAGACTTGGGAATGGGTGTCAATAGTATTCAAGCATGAACCTGTTTTAGTGTGCCAAAACTTTATAGACTTGTCTAAACTCCCTCCACCGAATGCCAAAATATTTTTCAGGAAGGGGCACCATGATAAGGCCTTGATTGTTGCACAATGATCATCTAATTTTTGTAGATATTGAGAGGAAAAATTATGACATGCCATGCTCTTATCCCAAATGTAGACTAGATTGTCATTTCCCCCACTTGCAATTTGTTGTCCAAAAGGAGACCATTTCAATCCACAAACCTCATGCGAATGCCCTCTGTATGTTTGAACAATGTTCTCATGCATGCAAACATCATGATTGATTACGATCCCGAGGGTGAGAATAGGACCATTCCAAGCAAGGGAACCAACGCCTTCATGATGACCTTCGAAATCTCTTAACTGTAAGTGTATCCATGTCGAATTTAGAGATTTCCATAATTACCTTGGAAGAGATTAAAAGGTTTAATTTACCTTTTTATCATATACAGAGTCCCATAGCTGTACAACATAATTATTCATCCCAACAACAATTTGACTCCCATGAGGTGCCCAACTGATGCTAGTAACGGGATGCTCTTCATTATCTACAATCAAAGCCTTGGATGTAGACCTATTCGAAGAATCCCACAAGTTTACAATGTTTCCAAGGGCTACTGACAAAACATTAGTAGAACTCCAATCCAGTAGATTCAAGTAATAAGCATCCAACATGTCTGGTGCCTCCACAGTTCTGTCTACAGACTACAATCAACATGGATACGTTAAATTTATAGTCTAAGAAAACATGACAAAGGAAAATGATTCTGAAATGGCCACATCTAGTGTACTAATGATAAAACCCCAAATACTATGTAGTTTATCTTGTCCCCAAAGTGTATAATTAAAGATAGGTAAATGTCAATGGTTCTACAAAACAAAACAAGACGAGGGCTTCGTTTGCGAAAGGGTAATTTTCTATGCTGAAATAAGTCATGGCATCATTCTGTGAATATAATTTTCTAAGAAATTGGAATGGATGTGGTAGAGAATTCATCGTTGCGAGTGGAAAAGAAAAAAAAATTGTAAAACATGTTGGAAAAAGTAATTACTCACAGATCCATACTTGACTCTTAGCCGACTTTGTCAGTGTCTGTCTCAGTCAATATCTTGTCGGTCGGTCTGACAAGAGGGAAGAGTCCATGATTCGACAATGTAAAACAATTGAATTAATTTCTAAAGCTGAGCTATTAGGTAGATATTTATTACAGTCTTTAACGGGGAGTCAGTCGATTCATGTAGAAGCAATTTTCAGGTTTCCTATAAATAGAAGAAGAAAATTGTAAATCAAGTTAGATAGCGGAACTCATGAGAGAGCTCTAGGGTGAGAAAAGAGAGAAATATAAGTTGAAGCTCAATATTCTATGTACGTGATTCAGTCAAAGAGCAAAATCTTTGTAAAAGGATCAGTCGGTGAGTCGACAATTTTGGATCGACAAGTTTGTAATACCTTTGTTATTTCCGCACAAGTTAAATATATGAAATTGTTTATGGTTGAATGCATTCTTATTTGGTCGCACAATGTTTTCAATTTTACTTGTGTAAATGCCTTTCACAATTATGGTTGAGTGAAAGAACAAGAACCCATAAATTTCTCACTCCGTGAAAGTTCCAGGTTTTATGGCACATTGGTTGACTCAAGTCTTCCTACATATTTGGGTATATTTTTTATAAGTTATGTTGGATTGTTAATGTGTCCATTTTTACTTCATTTTACTCACAGGTGAAAATCATTTCTAATTTCTTAAATCTTTTAGACTAAGAAACATACTCTATAGATTCCGACTAAAACCAAACCAAAGTAAGTGAACCGACAAGGTCGGTTGAGTCAGTCGACTTGTGGTCGAAGTGAACAACCGACTAGTGGTTGAAGAGGTCAGCCAAATTGTGGTTGAAATGATAAGCCAACTAGTGGTCAAAGAGGTTAACCAACCAGTGGTCGAAGTGAAGTTACCAAGAAGATGTCAAATCAGTCAGTAGAACCGACAAGTAAGTTGAAGTAAATTAGTTGGGTATAAAAGTACGACCAAAATTTATAAACTCTTATACTTGGGAGTTAGACAAGTTTCACTCGACAAGTAAGAAAAAGAAAAATAGGTCGATGTGAAAAATTAAATTTTATTATTAACTGAGTGGTAAACTCAAGTTTAGTCGGCTCGGTTTTGGCTAACTGGTATCAGAGATTTGTTTAGGAAAGAAATATTGTCTTAAAATGTGGAAAATTAATTTTCTACGGAAAGTTAATTAGAAATTAAAAATGGCTTTCACTTTTGGTTCATTACAAACTCCAATTTTTACAGGAAATAATTATGAATATTGGTCTTTAACAATGAAGGCTTTATTCATAGGTCAAGATGTCTGGGAGATAGTCCAGCATGGTTATGCAAAACCAGTAGACATGATAGCATATAACAATCTCACACAGGCTGAGAAATATGTCTTGAGGGAACATGGGAAGAAATATGGAAAAGCTTTGTTTTACATACATCAAGCTATACATGAGAGCATACTCCCAAGAGTAGTAGCAAAAACTAATGCTAAGCAAGCATGGGATACATTGGAAACCGCCTATCAATGTTTGGATAAGGTAAGGACATCCAAGCTACAGATTCTGAGAAGAGATTTTGAATCTCTGTCCATGAAAGATTCAGATACTATAGACTCATTCTACACCAGAGTTTTTGGGTTGATAAACCAAATGAAATCTCATGGAGAATCCATAGAAGACCGAAGGGTGGTTGAAAAAATTCTTAGAAGTCTTCCCCAAAGATTTGAAAACTTGGTTGTGACCTTAGAAGAACACAAAGACATGTCAACATTTACCATTGATGAGCTGCAAGCTTCACTCATCAATCATGAACACAGACTCAATAGAACACAAACATCATTGGAAGGTGCATTCGCAGCACAGTCATCCATAAGTAGTGGTAGAGGAAGGGGGGGAAACAACTTCAGAGGCAGAGGAAGAATTTCTTCAAGAGGAGGACGAGGTATAAGTTCTACAAATGTTGGTGGTAGAGGAGAAAATCAGAACCCAACTCAGCCAAGTGGCCAAAGGTTTGAGAAATAAAAAATCCAATGTCATTATTGTAACAAATTTGGTCATTATGCATATGAATGCAGGAAGAAACAATATGAACAAGGAAGGAAAAGTCCAAATCAGTCGACCAAGACCAACACTTTGACAAGTGCAATGTTAATGGAATTGAAATCTCCACTCGAATGCAATGCCATTCAAGAAAGTCCACATGACATATGGTACTTAGATTGATCCTGTAGCAATCATATGACCGATAATTTAAATTTGTTTTCTAGTCTAGATAATTCAGTTCAAACTGATGTTACACTTGGAAACAATGTCCAAGTTACTATTTTAGGAAAAGGCATTATTGATTTTCTAACCAAATAGGGGGAGATTAAGGGCATCCCTAATTTCTATCATGTCGAAGGTCTGAAACATAATTTGTTAAGCATTAGACAACTGATACAAAAAGGCTACAGAGTCTACATGGAAGATGATAACTGTGTGATTAAAGACAAATGTCCAAGCGACCAGATGATAGAAAAAGCGCCAATGACAAGAAATCTCTTGTTTTCATTGAGGATAGTTCCCAACATGAAACGGAAGACAAACACAGGAGCTGCATTCAAGGAAAAAAGTAAAGAAACAGTCGAGCCCCTCAACAAGAAAGAAAATGGCAGCGCTGATTTGCAAGCTACATTTCAGACATAAGTTCAGGATGAATCATGGTTGTGGCATTTCATATTTGGAAATATAAATTTTGGTGGGTTGAAGCTACTACACACAAAGAATATGGTGAAAGTATTACCATTGATCAACAGACCAGAGAGAGTTTGTGAATGATGCATTTTTGGCAAGCAACACATAGAGACTTTTCCAGTCATAAAGTCATATAGAGCACGCACACCACTTGAAATTGTGCACTCTGATATTTGTGGTCCCATGTAGACATCATCCATTGGTGGATGCAAATATTTTATAACTTTTATGGATGAATACTCAATAAAAACCCTTGGAATATCCTAAACCCGGTCATAAAATAATTAATCATTATTTGATTAATTTCCTACCCACTAGCTTAGATAGTTGGCATCCACTTGCACCTTCGAGTCAACACTTGCCATCTATATCCTATGAATTATTTATTTCTAATTCTGGGTTGATCTTTACCACTTTATGTCCATCCAGAATTGGTAATTGCACTTTACAGCAGATTCTGGTTTATTCTGTTTTATCTGCTTTATCCTGCTTTTCTATGGATAAGGTAAAGCTAGTCAACTAGGAAACTGGCAGTTTTTTTTACCAACCCATCCTCCATTATTTTCTCTCCATATTATAGGATTATAAATTATTTCCTTCACTCATCATCTCTCACACATGCTATTGCTAATTCGTGAGGTTCTTGGTAGATTGGTAAAGTGCCTTAGTCAACTATGGGGTTTATCATAATTAGTAAGCCTGCTTTATGAGCTAGCTTGAGTTGTCTTCTAGCAACTCCTTTTTCCTTTATAAGGATGTATTACNCCTTTAATGTGTGTTCATTAATTCTTCTTCTCCTCTCCTTATGCTAATTCTCTACAATTCTTTGTGAAGTTAATTGTGTGCCTAGATCCTTAACCTGTTTATGAAATTCCTTATGCCATCAAGGATTTAGAATTTCTACATGGTATCAGAGCTAAGGTTCTCAAAGTCCTACATGGTATCAGAGATGAGGATATCAAAGCTCTACATGATATCATATTTTTTAGATTTCATTAATTAATCCTCCTTTTAGATTTGCAGGTTTATTTTGCAGGTTCAACTTAGAATGGATTCAAGAGTATCAGTTCCTCTTCTTTATCCATTCACAAGCTATTCATAGTGGAAATTGAATATGATTTCATATCTAAAGAGACAAGGTCTCTATGAGATATCTATTGGATTTGTTGAACAGTATTATGAAGAGCCAAGTGACTGGTTGAATGACTGTGATAGAGCAATTGGAAATATTTGTCTAGCTATCTCTCTAATCATTCTCTACATTATTGATTCTATTGCATACCCAAAGGATCTCTAGACAACATTGGATAGAGTTTTCAGAAAGCACAATGAGGATCCTTCTAGCTATGTAGAGAGTGCCTCTAGCTCCTCAATGATTTCTCTCTCTCAAGATGTCTCAGCCTCTACAATCTCTGATGAAGTTGATACTGAAGAAGAAGTTTCTCATACAGTTCTCGTTTCTACTACTCTCTTTGATTCGAATGCTTCCTCCTTCAATTAAGAAGAAAATATTGAAGAGCCATATTTTTCTATGTCTCTTGAAGTAGAAGATATTGATTCATCTTCTTATGATGTTGTTGATGAAAAATAAGTGATTAATGGAGCTACTATTGCTATTGATGTTTCACTCACACATTCAGGGTTCTATATTTCTTGTATCATGGATTCTGAGATCCATATGCCAAACCTCTCACACTTTGTGCATGCCTCTCTTCTTGATGGTGCGCAACCCAGTGACTTCCAGGATGTTTTCTTAGCCAAATCAACTTCTTTTAGTGCCTTACTACTTACCATACTTGATCCCATGTGCTTCTGTAGCTCTTCCTTTGTTCTTGGCACTCAGTCTCAGAGCCTCCTTGAAGATTTTGAACATCACTACCTTTCCTCCTTACATTCTTCTACCATAGAGGATTATTTACCAGTACATTCCCATGAGTCTACTGTTGTGCTTATTTGTGATCTCTTGGATTCTTTGGAATATATATCAACCCATGGATCCCATGCATTCACACTCTTTGATCCTATGCCTTCTCTATGTTCTTACAAGATCACTTCCACACATCCTCTCTGTGTAAATGAAGAGGGAGACATTACACATTCTATTGGACAGTTATTTCACCTTTATAGAGCTCATTTCATCTCTACTGGTTAAAATTTCAAGTCATCTCATCATCTTGGAGCTGATTACAAGTCTCAATATCCTTCATATCATCGGATCTCAGTTGTTCTACATGGTCGTAGTTTCCATCCTGCAGCTGTCTTTGATCCAGGTGAGCAGATTTATCTTCTTCCCAAGAAGAAGATTCCTCCTGACATCATCATTTAGTTTGGAGCAGAAGCAAGACCAGCAGTTCAACATTTTTGGTATTACTTTTCATGTCCTTTCTTGAGGGAGGATTTTCCCCTTGAGGTTTTGCCTCTTTCCTCATTTCTTTGGACAAGATAAATTGTAAAAAGGGTGACCATAGCTTTGTTGTTGGGCCACATATGCATATATATTTCTGATTAGTTTAGAGATATCATCATAAAGTCAGGCTTAAAGGGGGGTGTTGGAATATCCTAAACCCAGTCAAAAAATAATTAATCATTATTTAATTAATTTCCTACCCACTAGCTTAGATAGTTGGCATCCACTTGCACCTTAGAGTCAACACTTGCCATCTATATCCTAGGAATGATTTATTTCTGATTCTGGGTTGATCCTGACCACTTTATGGCCATCCAAAATTGGTAACTGTGCTTTACGACAGATTTTGCTTTGTTATGCTTTATCTGCTTTATCCTGCTTTTCTGTGGATAAGGTAAAGCTAGTCAACTAGGAAACTGACAGCTTTTGTTACCAACCCATCCTCCATTATTTTCTCTCCATATTCTAGGATTAGCAAGTATTTCCTTCACTCATCATCTCTCACACATGCTATTTCTAATTCATGAGGTGATTGGTAGATTGGGAAAGTGATTTAGTCAACTATGGGGTTTATCATAATTAGTAAGCTTGTTTTATGAGCTAGCTTGAGTTGTCTTCTAGAAACTCCTTTTTCATTTATAAGGATGTATTACCTATGTAATAATCTAAATTATCATTTATTGATCATTCATTAATGTGTGTTCATTAATTATTCTTCTCCTCTCCTTATGCTAATTCTCTACAATTCTTTGTGAGGTTAATTATGTGCCTAGATCCTTAGCCTGTTTATGAAATTCCTTATGCCATCAAGGCTTTAGAATTTCTACAAAAACTTGGGTATATTTTTTGAAACATAAATATGATGCATTTAGTTATTTCCAATAGTTCAAGGCACTTGTGGAAAACCAGAGTGGACACCGCATCAAGATCTTAAGGACCGACAGAGGAGGTGAATATGTTTCAAATGAAATTCTAAATTTTTGCAAGACCCATGGAATAGAGAAACAATTCACTACACCATATATACACCTCAGCAGAATGGTATCATCGAAAGAAAGAACAGAACCATCATGGAGATGGCACGCAACATGTTTCCATCCAAGCACTTTCCAAATCAATATCAGGGTGAAGTAGTCAGAACTGTTGTATACATTATGAAGCGGTGTCCGACAAAGAGTGTGAAGAACAAAGTTCCCCAAGAAGCATGGACAGGTATGAATCATAGTGTTTCTCATTTAAAATTTGTTGGTTGTGTCGCATATGCTCATGTTCCAGATGAGCTGCGTAGGAAGCTAGACAAGAAGGGACAAAAATGTATTTTTGTTGGTTATTTTGAAGACACAAAATCATACAAGTTGTATGATCCTATCGCAAGGAAAGTGATAATCATTCAAGATGTTCAATTTGTCAAGAATGAATCATGGGATGGAAATGTCGACATAAATGTCAATATTGTGTCGAATGTTGACAATGATGATATGGAAGAGGAAGTGGTTCAAACACCACATGTAAGTCAACCGGTCGCAGCACCGTCGACTCCCATGACACCACAAAATGGTTCAAAACAAGGACCATCGACACAAGTGGCTACTCAAGCTACACTAACAAGTACACCAAGAGGACAATAGACTCCATCAAGCATTTCATCAAGGTCGACATCGACAGAACCGGTGAAGACCAGAAGTCTACGTGAGATATGTGAAGTTATTACACCCAATCATTCTCTCTCTTTGCATTATTTTCTCCTATATATGATCCACTAATATTTGAAGAATTTGTTGAAGAAGAAGTATGGTCACAAGCCATGGATGAAGAAATAGAATGGATTGAGGAGAACCAGACATGGGAGCTCATTGATGTACCAAAAGACAAAGATGTAATTAGTGTCAAATGGATTTACAAGACCAAACAAGATGTTGATGGGAATGTGCAGAAGCACAAAGAAAAAATTAGCAAGAGGGTTCACACATCAACCCATCATAGACTTCAATGAAACATTTTCACCTATTGCATGCATGGATACATTCAGAACAGTCTTGGCCATTGCTGCACAAAACAAATGGCCTCTTTATCAAATGGATGTCAAGTTGACATTCTTAAATGGATATCTAGAAGAGGAAATATATGTGGAACAGCCACAAGGGTATGAAGTTCCAGGTCAAGAGCATAAAGTGTACAGGCTGAAAAAGGCACTCTATGGGTTGAAGCAAGCTCCCAGATCTTGGTACAGTCGAATTGATTCCTATCTCACTGAAAATGGATTTCACAGAAGTGAAAGTGAACCGACATTGTACACCAAAGTGAATGAGCAAGGTAAGATGTTAATTTCCTTCTTCTATGTAGATGATTTAATATTTACTGGTGATTTTGGCATAGCAAATTTTAGAGCAATTATGGAAAGTGAATTTGAAATGACTGATCTGCGGCTTATGAAGTTTTTTCTGGGCATTGAAGTTCATCAGTCTGAAAGTGGTATTTTTATATCACATAAAAAGTATGCAAGTGAAGTTTTAAAAATATTTAACATATCTAATTGCAAGAAATCCCCAACACCAGTAATAACAGGTTTAAAATTGAGCAAGGATAATGAAGGATCAACTATGGATCCTATGTTGTTCAAAAGGATTGTTGGAAGCCTTATGTATTTGACAGTGACAAGACCAGACATCATGTATGGAGTAAGTCTGACCTCAAGGTTCATGGAGTCACAAAAAGAATCACATTGGAAAGAAGGTAAAACAATTCTGAGGTATGTAAGTGGCACAAAAGACCTTGGCATTAAGTATTCAACCTCAGAAAATTTTAATCTCATTGGTTGCACGGACAGTGACAATGGAGGCAGCATAGATGACAGGAAAAACACATCTGAATACACATTTCGTTTTGGTACAGGTGTTGTTTCATGGGATTCAATGAAATAACCCATAGTAACTTTGTCTTTAGCTGAAGCTGAATATGTTGCAACGACAAGTGCTACATGTCAAGCTGTCTAGATGAGGAGAGTGTTAAAAGACTTGTCATACAACCATCAAGAACAGACAACAATCTTCTTTGAAAACCATTTATCCATATCATTATCAAAGAATCATGTGTTTCACAAGATAACCAAGCACATCGACATAAGGTTTCATTTCATAAGAGAGTTGGTGAACAACAAAGAAATTTGTTTGGAATTTTGCAGGTCTGAAGATCAACTTGTAGACATCTTTACAAAACCATTGGCAAAGGATACTTTCCAGTATCTGCCTAGTTATATTATAATGACAAGTTCTATATAGTTAAGTCTGTCATAAATAGAGAATGTCTAAGCTATGAAACATTTTGTAAATTTTGTTAAAAAAAAAATCCCCATCTGGTCATAATTAAGGGGGAGTGTTGGAAAAATTAATTACTCAGAGATCCATACCTAACTCTCAGCTGACTTTGTCAGAGTCTATATTAGTCAAGATCTTGTCAGTCAGACTGACAAGAGGGAAGATTCCATGATTTGGCAATGTAAACCAATTGAATTAATTTCTGAACTTAAGTTGTTAGGTAGATAGTTATTACAGTCTTTAATGGTGAGTCAGTCGATTCATGTAGAAGCAATTTTCAAGTTGCCTATAAATAGAAGAAGAAAATTGTAAATCAATTTAGACAACAGAACTCACGAGAGAACTCTAGGGTGAGAAAAGAGAGAAAGATAAGTTGAAGCTCAAGCTTATGTGTATCTGATTTAGTCGAAGATCCGAAGCTCTTTAAAAGGATCAGCTGGTGAGCAGACAAGTTTGGATCGACAAGTTTGCAATACCTTTGCTATTTCCGCACAAGTTATATATATGAAATAGTTTATGGTTGAATACATGTTTATTTGGCTGCACAATATTTCCATATTTACTTGTGTAAATGTCTTTCACAATTACGGTTGAGTGAAAGAACTAGAACCCATAAATTTCTCACTACGTGAAAGTTCCAGGTTTTACAGCACACTGGTCGACTCAAGTCTTCCTACATATTTGGGTATATGTTTTATAAGTTATGTTGGATTGTTAATGTGTCCATTTTTACGTCATCCTACCCATAGGTGAAAATCATTTCTAATTTATTAAGTCTTTTAGACTAAGAAACATACTCTGTAGATTTCGACTAAAACTAGACCAAAGTATGTGAACCGACAAGGTCGGTTTAGTCAGCCGACTTGTGGTCGAAGTGAACAATCGACTAGTGGTCGAAGAGGTCAGCTAACTTGTGGTCGAAGAGATAAGCCAACTAGTGGTAGAAGAGGTCAACCGACTAGTGGTCGAAGTGAAGTTACCGACAAGTTGTCAAATCATTCAGTAGAACCGACAAGTTGAAGTAAATTAGTCGGGTCTAAAATTCCGACCAAAATTTATAAACTTGTCTAGTCGGGATATAGACAAGTTTCACCCGACAAGTAAGAAAAAGAAAAAGAGGTTAGTGTGAAAAAATTAATTTTATTATTAACTGAGCGGTAAACTCAAGTTTAGTCGGCTTGGTTTTGGCTAACAAAACATTCATCCAAATGGGATAATGTTGAAATTACAAGCACAAGCCATTTCCCACACAATTCCAAATAGGACAAGGGATTAGTTCAATAATGAGTAAACATCAATGAAATTCAGATATGTTTATAGAATGTCAAATGAAAATTACTAGAAATGAATTTGAAATCCAAGCTTTACCTAAGGAGTATATCTGCATGCCCTTTTGGAAACAGGGATATTAGCTGACACATATTGTTGTGAAACCTGGGAAGCAGTCGATGGTTTTCCTTTGAAAGAAAGAATTCTGCAATTGTTGTCTGCAACATCTGCATTCTTAAATAAAGTTGTTTCCATCTCCTTCTTGTATGATTTTTTAGAAGGGGAGGGGTAGGGGGTATGAGTATCCTCATTTTCCTTTTCTTTCCATGTGACCATGAATCTAGCTACATCAAAATCCATGGTTCCTCTTTCTGGAATGAATCGTTTTCTCTGCCATAGAAAAAAAATAAAATTGAGTTCTCAATCATAATTCCAACAGACCATCCCAAGAAAAAAATGGATCCATGGTTCCTCTTTCTGGAATGAATCTGTCGCTCTGCCATAGAAAAAAAACAATAAAACTGAGTTCTCAATCGCAATTCCAACAGACCATCCCAATAAAAAAGGAGCGTCCAATAGGTATTAGTTTGACTATTAAGTTGTGAGGGTGATGTTCTCTAAATAATATTAAAAACCTCATAAGCATGCTTATCCATAGATACAATTCATTGTACTAAAAACCCAAATCATGCATGTTTTCAACATAGAAATCATCCATACAAAAAAATTAGGGTAAAATGAAAATATCCATACTATGTAACCATTCATTGAAGCACCGTGTTTCTGTAGAGGACAAAAGCATTGCTTCGTTGTGAAGATTCTCTTGGAATCCATTAAATAGCAAAACAAATCCATATCTCTTGGGACTCCTTACTTAGCAAAATCACAAGAAAAAACAAAATCTATGAAAAGCAATCAATATACTTAAACTTGCAAAAAAAACGAAAAATAAATCAATTGTTCCAACAGAATTTGATTTGTAAAAGCTTGATGTCTGACTCTTTGAAAGGTATATCCAATGAGTATCAGAAGAGAGAAAAAGAAATCAATTGTTCTAGCAAAATTTGAATTGTAAAAGCTTGATGTCTGGCTCTCTGAAATGTATATCCAACTAGTATCAAAAGCCCCCTAGTAGCATCCTGCTCTTCTCTTTTCCTGGAGCAAAGAAATCTCTAAAACCACAGAAACCAAGTCAACTCATTGATGGCAAGATGAGGAAAGAAACTACAAAGACACATTAAATACCTAGCTAGCTTTATCCCAATAGTCATAAATCCATCCAAGATATGAAATAAGTGTTTCTTATTCCTAAACCATTCCCTTATTTATGCTTGAGCATTGACCTGTTCAACAAATTTGACCTTATTAATGCTATGGCAATTTTTCTAGGAATAAATTGTTATTATTGAATTATTTATTCAATTTTATTATTAAAATTTTATAAAAAGTTAGTTTTTCATTTAAATATTAAAATTTTTAATATTAAATAGTTTAAAATAATAATAAATATTTCTTTATTTGTGTAAGTTATTTGTAATATATTTATATGTTGGAAGGATCCAAGGGTAATTTAGTTGGCTGGAATATGTTCAATTCTTGTCAATTCAATTCAATAAAGTAAGTGGGGTAATCGAATTGTGGTGGTGTTGTTGTTGAGGGTACTATTGTTAGGTTGATTGTTGTGGTATATGACCAAAGGGAGGTCCTCCCCCATATTAGTCACATTATTGGTTTGAGTCACTTTATTGTTTGGGTTAGGAATGGGTTGAGTAGGAATTCCATTGTGGCGGTGTTGTTGTTGTTGGTACTATTGTTAGGTTGGTTATGTTATATTTTTATCATTCTAAGCTAGGATTATCTTAGGATCTTTAACTGAGAGAATAACATGCACAACAATAAACACAAGAGACAAGAGACAAAGAATTTTCCTCGGGGAAACCATAAAGGAGAAAACCCCTCAACTTCCTTAGAGATAGAATGAGCACCAATGATAGTAGTAAAACTTGAAAACAAAAAATATGATCTCCACAGCTTGTTCTCTCTCTCACTCATTGACCCCAATGTGTGAGTGTGTGTGTGATAAATAGAGAGGCCCAATCTCTATTTATATTCTTCGTTCACTTGAAACCCACTCCAATATGTCGGCCTCACTTAAAAATTACTTACTAGAGCTGACATCTCTAGGAGTGTCTAATAAATATAGTGCCCCATAACTTGTGGGGACTTTGCCTCCTCCTACCAACAAGGAGGGTTATCCTTAACGCAATATTGGGGACTATTTCCCTGACTTACAATGACTCACCTAGGTTTGAATTCTCTAGGATAGTCTAATAACCCTAGGGCCCCACAACTGTGGGGACTTTAACCCTGGACAAATAGGAGGGTTACCCACAATGACTTGACATGACTTTCTCACATTATAGAAACTCCCGATCAGAACATCAGGGCATGACATGACTCAATTACATTACAAACACATCCCGGAATAAACATCGAGGTATAATACATAAGATATACAAGTGAATACATTCTGAAGTTTCAATAACATCAACAATCCCTCTTAACTAGGAAGGTTTTCTCTCGACACAATTTATTAGCACAAGTCTTATTCTTTGTATCATCTAGATCATCATTGAGTTCTCATCATCTTCAAGTCATCTTCATCTTCAAGTCATCTTCATCTGGATCTAGATCATCACTCAATATGGATCATCATTACTACTGGATCATCATCAAGTCTAGATCATCACTTGATCTGGATCGTCACTACTGGATCATCATCAAGTCTAGATCATCACTTGATCTGGATCATCACTATTGGATCATCATCAAGTCTATATCATCACTTGATCTGGATCATCACTGCTAGATCATCATCAAGTCTCGATCATCACTTGATCTGGATCGTCACTGTTGCATCATCATCAGGTTTGGATCATCACTTGATCTGGATCGTCACTGCTGGATCATCATCAAGTCTGGATCATCACTTGATCTGGATTGTCACTGTCGGATCATCATCAAGTCTGGATCATCACTTGATCTGGATCGTCACTGCTGGATCATCATCATGTCTAGATCATCATCAAGTCTAGATCATCGCTTGATCTGGATCGTCACTGCCGGATCATCATCAAGTCTAGATCATCACTTGATCTGGATCGTCGTCAATGTTGGATCATCACTGAACCATCATCATCATTACTACTTTTTCTATCTCAATCAAATGGTGCTATCTCTTCATTCTTCTCGTCACAAGAAGTTCTACAGAGCCAACCCTTTTTCATGCTGGTTGTAGGCCTAGCCTCCATATAGTTCTTCTTCAGCGCTTATATATGAAACTAAGTCAGAATGGTCCACCCAACTCTTACATATGACCTCATCTTGTCTAAAATGCACGCCCAACACTCACATCTGACCTCATCTTGTCAAAAAGGCCCAACACTCAAATATGACCATGTGTAAACACATCACGCCAGAATGGCTCAACACTTATATTTGACCATGTGTGAACACACCGCATCGGAAGGGCTCTGCACTTGCATCTGACCATGTTTGAAAACAATGCATTGGAAGGGCTCAGCACTTATATTCAACCATGTTCGAAAACATCGCATCGAAAGGGCTCTACACTTACATTCGACCATGTTTGAAAACATCGCATCGAAAGGGATCTTAGTCCCATACTGAGGATTCCTGGTAACTGACCAGGTGCCTCCATTCTCCCAGAGAATGGAATTAGCCCTTATATCTGATCAAGTTGGAACACCTCCCTCAATCACATCAGAATGTCCATGTGCTCACATCTGATCATGTAAGACTACATCCTATAGTCATATCAGAATTACCCTCAGTCCCAAACTGAGTTTTCCTAGTAACTGACTAGGTGCCTCGATTGCAAGAATGGAATTTAGCCCTTACATCTGATCATGTAGGGACCAATCCTACAGTCACATTAGAATGTCTTATCACTCATATCTGACATGGAAGGAACCAAATCCTCTCACCATGATAGAATGGCTCAGCCCTTACATCTGACCATGGAAGGAACCTAATCCTCTCACCATGATAGAATGGCTCAGCCCTTACATCTGACCATGGAAGGAACCTAATCCTCTCACCATGTCAGAATGGCTCTCGGTCTCATCATTTCTCCTTGGAGGGAACATTGATTTGGAGAACACCAAGATTCTCCCTGAAGTACTCAAACTTCACTTTGGCCTTTTCTAGCATAGAATCACATCATGGCTGATTACGTCCAAGGATGACCTGCGAGCTTCACCAGAACCGATTACATCTGAGGGAAACCTACAGGAACATTTACATCTGAGCAACCTACGAGCTTCGCCAGGATTTATGCTCAGAGAACCTGTCTCATCATCTATGATATAAATCCCTCTTTCAAGAGATCTTGATTTGGATCACTACTCTTCTCTACATCATACAAAAATGCAAGTCAGATCAACCAAATCAAATAGTAGTTTTCAAAAGAAACATAATACCTCCCAAATAGAAAATGGCAACATCTTTTCCCTCAGCTGTACTCAGCGCCATGCACAACTCCATCCTACCAAACCAAGAGATCACACTTGATCCCATACTCAACTATACCCTTTAGGTACCTCACTACATGCTTTGCAACCATCAGGTGAACATGTCTCAATGTGTTGATAGCAAAGCAAATATCTGGTCTCGTATTTGTCAAGTAAATCATCTAATGATACATCATGGCATCAACCGACTCTAATGAAGCAACACTCAATAGATTCAAGTTTGATGCCATAGGTGTGGTCATGGCCTTGCAGTCCATCATCCTGAACCTCTTCGAGATCTCTACTACATACTTCCCTTGTCTGAGGAATATTCCATCCACATTCTACCACACCTCCATGCCTAGAAAATAGTGCATCAACACATGACAGGAGCATCACTGGTCTTCCGCCTTCAACCTTGAAGCAAATGTTGGAATCCCCTTTACTCTTAGTAAAGCCTAGAGTCATTAGTAATATATCCATCCTGTCATACCATGTCAAACCTTAGGATCTTCTGCAGTCACTCCCTCTAAAGTGGAGCATCATACTCCCTCTAGCTTTTGTACTCTATGCACTGAAACATTCTGTACCAGAGTGACAAGTAGCTTCCTCTACTACAAATATTCTATGTATGTATCTAGAATCATTGGATACCAAGATCCTCTATCTTGAACTTTTTTCAAAATTTCTTCTCGCACCCAACTGTGAGCTTGTCATCCTCTATATACTTTCATCTTCAACCTTGTAGCAAAGGTTCAGGTCTTCATCAAGCTATGTGTTATCCCATGGGTGTCTTTTGAGCTCGTACAATGCCTTCTTTCATTTGCACACATGATTCTTCCTATCATGTGTATTTCTAGTGGCTGCAAATGTCTCTTCATGGTCTATGCCTTCTTTTTGTGATAAGCCTCGTGCTACGAATCTTGCCTTGTATCCCACGATGTTTCAATCTACTACTTGATGGAACTATGAACTTCTCTTCATGTATCAATACTGAATCCTAGACATCATTCTTCTTGAACCTTTCTTCTTGGTTACTTCTTCATGTTTGTAAGGTTCTGCATCAATGATGTCGTTGCATTCATCTTATTATTCTTCATGTTGAACTGTCGTCACTTTTTATTCAGAACAAGTCTCATCATTATTTTCTTGTAGGTGATTATGTGTGCGATCTTTCCTACAAGTCAAATGCATTAGTTGTATGGTTATAAAAATTTCATAAGGTATATTCATAATGAAAAATTATTATGCATAAATATATGAGCATGCAACTACTTTATCCAATACAACATCCATCCATATCTCACGGAAACTTTCTAAATGCCTTCCATCTCTACCAGGACAACATTGAGATTATGTACTAATCCAATATGTCAGCAAAGAGGTTTTATTCTAGATAAGCAGCAATGGAGAGTTGTATAACACCATGAGCTACTTAACCATCACATGCATATTAGTAGTATACTGTCATTAATGCAAACATTCTATCATGCATAATACATTAACTGCATATAAACAAATGCATAATCAAAACAATATCATGAAATGACAATTGAATACTTGTCTTCATTTGTTCCATAGGTAGACTCCTCCTTGAGCCTTTAGCTTCATCATCCTCTTCATTCATCATTTCTTATCCAAATGCTAAGTTAGATAAGAGTTTCTTCAATAGTTGATTCCTTCGTATTCCTCATCACTTGAGGGATCTTCTTTCTATGGTGAGAGCTTGATCTTCAGTTGCTCCCATCTTCTCTTCTCTTCATATGATTCAAGCTTCTTCTTCATCCCAGAGTCTGTTGAAAGTAATCACTTCCTTCTGGAGCACATACATTGAATGAATGAATCCCATGATCCTGGGAGGCCAATCAAGGTGGCTATCACCACTTCTGCATTCTCCACTTCTTCTTCTACCGCTTCAAGTTGTTCTTTGATTTGAGAGACCCTTGTAAAGTATTACTGTATGTTATCTGCATTCTAGATCTTCACATTCTTCAACTGTTTTCTCAAACTCATATTCTAATTTATGTTCTTCCGTTCAAATATCTTGGTCAAGGAATCAAACATCTTTGGCATATTCAGGGAAGACACTTTTGGTACAAGTTGATACATGAATGAATCAACAATGATCTTCTTGGCCTTGACCAAGTTCTTCTTGTGTAAGGATTTGAGCCTCATCTCCCTCTGGAACTGGAACCTCTCTTCTTATTTAGGTGTCCAATTCATTTTCTTCAGAGAGATCATATACTTCCATGCTTGGAATTTTTCAACCTAAACAATCTTATCATCAAGCTGATGTGATAGATCACTTTGAAATGAGAACCTCAAATGAAAATAGCAAAAGATTAGATCTTACCTGTTTGAGGTGTCCATCCTGGTTCCGAAGCTGGCTGATCTAGGGTTTGTCAGAGAAACCCTAATTTTCAAAACTTGGAATATTTCAGATCTTATTGGATAGAAAGATATATCCCTTCAATTTGAGCTTTCCAATGTACTCCTTTTCTGAAAATAGTGGAGGGAAGCTACCAGAACTGGAAGCCCTAGTCTTCCAATTTCTTCTGTAGAAATTCATGTTACTATTTCTGTGGCATCTCCAAAATTACTACTCCTCTATGTATAGAAATTTACAATGTAGTATCTTCACATGTCCCTATTCCAACACCATAGGTTTCATTAGTATTGGTTTCACCAATTGGGACTTATGATCATTGCCCCAAGGTGACCTGTTACAGGACTGTTCATAATAGCAAAGTTGTACGGACTTCCATGTGTCATTGTTTCATTTTCTTGGTCTGAAATTTCGACCATAGAAATTAGAGTCTGTTCCCTTTTCTGGAAAAGCTTCAGAAATTTCATTTGGACCTTTGTATAACAATATATAGCAATTCTCCCCAGGTGTCCTGTTTAGGGATGAATCCTGGAAGAGGCTGGAACCCTAACTTGGAGGGATCATATCTCCTAGAATATAGATAAAATAGGAGGTGAAATTTTGGACACATGGTACATTCAGATTTTATATTCGACCTATGCAATTTTCAGCTCCCGATCCTTCGTCAATCCCAAGATATAGCGAATGTACCAAAACGTATCCGTTTTAGTATTTATGGTTTTCCGAGCTAGGGGTCAAAGTAGGGTTTGAATTTCCTGGAGTTTCACCCAGCCAAAAATATTGACCCAGGTCTCTAAAATTTCATTTTGATGAGGAGAGAAATCTTATGTTGGGCTCACTAAAAAATCCTCTTCTATAGAAAGCCCTAATTTCCCACACCGAAAACTGAAAATGATCAGAATCGAATTCCGCTTCGACAGAAAGATGTGCCCTTCAATGGAGATTCATCCTAGCATAATTTTCCTCATGGATTGTGGAGAGAGACCCAAAAAGTAAGAATCCCTAGCTTCTACAGCTACACAATTTCTTCTTCTCAGCAGGGATGATTTTAAGGAATCATACTTATTTAAAAGTGTATAAATGTTGGCGAATATTACCAATTCTTAAAAAGACAACTATAAAATGATTGGTGATATTTTTCAAAGAATATTTTAATTTCCAAGGATTTTATATCGTTTATATAATAATTTGGCTATTTTTAGGGTGAAAAATTTTCACCCCATCAAGATTGGGTGAAATGGGGCTTCAAAAAATGCAAAATGGTGAATCTTTTTTGGGAGAAAAACATAGAAAAATAGCCCACTGGGCTAAAATTCGCCCCTAAAATTATCCCTGCTTCTCAGATTAGCTCTAATACCATGTTATATTTTTATCATTCTAAGCTAGCATTATCTTAGGATCTTTAACTGAGAGAAGAACATGCATAGCACTAAAGACAAGAGACAAGAGACACAAAGCATTCTCCTCGGGGAAACCATAAAGGAGAAAACCCTGCAACTTCCTCAGAGATAGAATGAGCACCAATGGCAGTAGTAAAACTTGAAAACACAAAAGATGATCTCCACAGCTTGTTCTCTCTCTCACACTGATAGAGCTTCTCCTCTCTCACTCATGCGCCCCATTGAGTGAGTGTGTGTGTGATAAATAGAGAGGCTCACTCTCTATTTATATTCTTTTGTTCACTTGAGACCCACTCCAACATGTCGGCCTCACTTAACAATTACTTACTAGTGCTAACATATCTAGTAGTGTCTAATAACCGTAGTGCCCCACAACTTGTGGGGACTTTGCCTCCTCCGACCAACAAGGAGGGTTATCCTTAACACAACAATGGGGACTATTAACCCGACTTACAATGACTCACCTAGGGTCGAATTCTCTAGGATAGTCTAATAACCCTAAGGCCCCACAACTGTGGGGACTTTAACCCTGGAAAAATAGGAGGCTTACCCACAATGACTTGACATGACTTGTTCACATTATAGAAACTCTCGATCTGAACATCACGGCATGACATGACTCAATTACATTACAAACACATTCTAGAATAAACATCGAGGTATAATACATAAGATATACAAGTGAATACATTCCGAAGTTACAATTACATCAACATGTTATTGCGGTATATGTCCAAAGGGATCCCTCCCCAATATTATTGCCAAGGTGGGTTTTGGGATTGCTTAAGATCCCATGCCTACCATGGTATGGGTGGATACCAACTTCAAGGGGGATAATAAATGTTAGCCAAACATGAATTAGCAAATTGAGATGTGTCTTAAATTATATTCGGCGGTCATAGTTGTCATGACCATTTTTAATTGACAAATCAAATTTGTTATGTTTCCTTAGTAACCCCTTGGTATATTGATTTTAACTTTGCAAATGAAGGATAGCTATGAGTTGCATGATCCTACTCACATATGCCACAATTTTGACCTTGTTCAATGGGAACTATCTTAGGAACACTCAATTTGACATTTGGTATAGAAAATTGATACTTGGCCAACTCTGCCTCACCACAATTGTTTTTTCTTGCAGTGTATTCAACTAAGAACTCAAGGAGTTGTGTTGAAATATTGTAACTTCGAAGGATATGTTGAATGTATTTTACTATTGTACCCCAAGGGAGATGTTCTATTCCTCTGTTGGGATGTTATTATTCTAATTGGTCATCATAGAGTCATGAGGTAAAGCCTCCATTGTAAGTCGGGTCAATAGTTGCCTAATGAATATAATATGAGGGTGTGCGCATGAAGATGGTTCCACTTTTTAGTTCCATTCTATAAATCCAAAACACATGTATGAAAATGAAATCTATAACGCATATGCTTTATGGATGGTTTAGTTCGGAAAACCCAAGCCTAAAACCAAAGCAAAGACTGGTTACACTATATCGCCAGTGTGATATATCGCACTTGCATTTTGTAAGAGTTAGAAATTGCAAGTGTGATATATCACACTTGCGGTATATCACAGGTGCGATTTGTAAAACTAAAAAAAGAAATAAAACAAAGGACCACGATCTTTATTTTTTTATTTAACATTTTATGCCATGAAGAACGAAAGGGAAATATATCAGGAAGGAATTTTAGCTCGCAATTGATTTGGAGGGTGCATTTTGAGAGAGGAGATCGATAAAACACATATTTCATTAAATTTGGAAATATTCTATTACAAGGACTTCGTCTACTTTGAGTATTTTTGTAAATCTCTAAATACATATTCTATTAAATCTAGATAAATCAACTCAAATAACTAGTCCATTAAATTTGGAAGAATTGATCCAATGAACTATTTTCTCAATTAATATTTTTTATTTATTTGATGTAAAACTTTAGTATTCAACCATTCAAAAGGAAATATTACATCTCAATTAGAACTAGAGGAAATATTACATCTTAATTATAGCTAGATGGGATAGATCTAGAATTTAGAACTTCTGCTAGAATGAGTTCTTTCAAAATGAGGAAAGTCATAGCCTATGAATCCTTACATAATTTATATTAATATTATTTATAGTTTGTATTAAATGTTAAGTTGATTAAATTATTTTATGACATAATACCAACATTGTATTTGTTACTACAACAATTATAAACATTGTCATAGTAATTATTTTTGTCTTTGTTGAGTATGTTGTTTTGTTTTTGGACGTTGGCACCACTTATTATCAAAACGAGAAAATATTTTATGACTTTAAAGTCTAAGTTTTACCCTTGTAATGATTAAAATAAAGTATGAATTAAAATAGCAACATAATTTATTATTGTTGTTGTTGATAGTGGTAGTGTATTAAAAACTAAGTTAATGAATGTTTACTTTATGAATAATAGATTAACGTGATAAATTTCTTACCTATAAATTTATTTAATGATACTGATGTTAGTAAAGTCTCTCTTATTTATTAATATTAATTATTTTAATAATCAAAATCAATTATGAACTAACATTAGTGCAGTACAGTTTTATTTTTTTCATATACAAGAGGAAAGGGGGAAAACCAACTGAACTAATTATTGCAAGACTTGTTCATTATTTATTTATGAAGTATTTGAACAATGTGTTCAATTGAAAAGAGCATATTTATATTGAAAATATAGATATATTACAATATTTATATTATCATTAAGATTTTATATCATCTATTAATTTATATTAGGGCATGGAGGAATCGAACCACCATCGTCCTGCTTGTAATGCAGGTGCTCTTCCATTGAGCTAGCACCCTTCACAACACCTAGATTACACATTTCTAATCCTCTGTGACAAATAAAAATGATGAAAGTATTAGACTTTGATTCTTCCAAAATGATGAAATTCGGAGACTTTGATTCCTTACATAATTTCTATTAATATTATCTATAATTTGTATTAAATGGCAAGTCTATTAAGTTTATGTAATGACATTAATATTGTATATGTTACTGTGATTAAGCAATTGAATTATAATTTGATATGGTAAGTAGTACATTGTTGGTGTTGAGTTCCTTTACTAGAAGAAGGTTGGCACAATTTTAGAATGACCCATTTAAAAACTATTTAATGACATAATACAAATGTGTTTGTTACTATAACAATTTTAATTCTCGACATAGCAAATGTGTTTGTTACTATTAGAAGGTTGGCAACATTTTACAAGTGACAAGAAAAACTATTATATATTAAGTGATAGTATGCTGAGTTTATTATTTTAACGATCAAAATCAATTATATGTTAGAATAGAAAAATAATTTATTTATATTACTATTATTTATATTTTCTAATAAAATTTAAGTTGATCAATGATTATATCACCAAAAATATATTGTAGAAGACTCTTTTACATATTATTATTAAATTTATTTAATGACATTAATAATCAATGTTTATTACTATTTTACCTTGGAATTTCATTTAATTGAAATTATGTTAACTAATGTGTCTAGGTTGAGTTACCATAGTAAGTCTAAGCCTTTTTTGAGTATGATGTTTTATTTTTGGAAGTTGGCACCACTTGATAGTGGACAAGAGAAAATATTTTATGACTTAGAGTAAAATAAAATAGGTTTTATCTTAGTAATGATTAAAATAAATTATGAATTAGAATAGAGACATAATTTATTATTATTGTTGGTGGTGGTGGTGGTGGTGTATTAAAAACTAAGTTAATGAATGTTGATTTTATGAATAAGAGATTTATGTGAGAAATTTTACTTATAAATGTATTTAGTTATATACATTCACTATCATTAATATTTATATTTACGTATTAAAACAAAAGTCACCAATATTTGACTAGTGAATTATTAATAATTTGTGTAAGAAATTTCTTACATAATATAAAGTCATTTAACAACATATTAATATTGTGTTGTGACTATTATTAACTTATCTAGTATTGACATTAAATGTTAATATTTGGCTAATGATTTTCGGGATTAAGCTATGTGAAATCTTTTCAAACCATAATGAAATTTGCATTGTTCCCCCGACGATCATGCATGGAGTGCCCACTTGAAATGTTGGTTTGAAAAAATCACTGACAACTTAATCCAGAAAAGCATTCACAATGATGACAAACTATGAAAGCCTACACTCTGAAAATGTTACTACTTTGTCTTTGTTGAGTATAAGATATTGCACTAGTACAAAGTTCACACCACTTTAAAGTTTACATAAGAAAATATAATATTAATTAGAATGCAACATAGTAGAACATTTAAATTTATATCAATTATAATAACAAATAATAGGGGAAAGTCACTTCAAACCTTATTGCAAGTGCCATACATTTATTCACAGAGGAATTCTAGAAGATGTTTTAAGGTTCATTATTGAATATGATTATGCACATTTGATATATTGACATGTTGAGTTTATGTAAAAAAAAAAATGAAAAGTTAAAAATTGAATGGTGTTATCTAATTCACATAAAGTACCATCACATGAATTAACATAGAAGTTGAACCAAAATTTTCATATTAGTAAATAATATAATTTTTTCTCAAAAAAGGCTTGAAGAGAATATTTGATGTACAACAAACATTGGAAAGTGTTTCTTCTTGTATATTAATAACTCGTTCAAAGAGAAAATTACATTCATGAGTCATCTCCACCTAATCTCCTTATGTTCAGTCATGCAAATCAATTACAACTTGTACACCACATTTATTTATCGTGGTCTTCCTGCAATCTTCTTTCTTTTGTATCCATGCCCAAACTATGGTATTAACTGGAAAAGATCCAAGTCATGTGTCATCAAGTTTGGTACCCAATATTGTTCTAAAATTTTCCCTTGTATTTCCCTGAGCTAGGCTTCCATCAATCAACCTTTACATGAAGAGTCTCACTTTCATCCTTCTGGAAGATATATGAGGTGTTTTTTGCCATCCAAATCATCTCTCCTTCATCCTCAGTTCATTATCTAACTAGCAACATCTTTCCTTTCTCAACTTCAATCATAGAATTCAATATTGGCTTTAGCTTGTTGCACTTGGGTCTAACATATACCAGTTCATCAATCACATTATCAAAATCTCCATCCATAATACTTATGTTACATGCAATGCATTGCGATCAGCGTTAAATCTCGCATGGATTAAATTGTCGTTTTGATGCAATGTATTTGATAATAATGTCTAACATGAATTAAAGCTAACATGATGTTACTACTTAATGATTGGTTTTCTGGATTAATTTATGTGAAATCTTTTTAGTTCACAATGATTTTTCCATGGTTCCTGTAACAAGCATGGGTGGAGTGTCCACTCAAAATGTTGGTCTGAAAAACGTTAACATAGTTTAATCCAAAAAATCAATCACAATGATGACAAACTGATAAAACATGGACACTCAAAATGTTAGTACTGTATTTATTGAGTATAAGTTGATATACTAGTACAAATTTGGCACCACTTTAAAGTCTACAGCAGAAAATATAATTATGAATTTGAATGCAACATTGTAGTACAATTAAATTTATATCAACTATAATAACTAATAATAGGGAAAACTCACGTCAAACCTTATTGCAAGTGCCTTACATTTATTCACAAAGTAAGTCTATAAGATTTTTTAAGGTGCATTCGCATAAACTATCATCACATGAATTAAAATTGAAGTTGAACCAAATTTTTCATACATGTAGCAAATAATATAAAATTCCTCAAAAGGTAGCTTGAAGAGAATATTTGATATACTACAAACATTGACAACTTTTTCTTCCTGTATATTAATTAGTCATTCCAAAAGCAAAATTACATTCATGAATCATCTCCACCTAATCTCCTTATATTTTCTCAAGCAGATCAAGTACAACTTAAGGATGAAGATTTCCACGGTTAAGCATAATGAAAAAGAGAAATTATGGAATTAAATTATGTGTATTGAAACGTCCCTACGTTTCGAGTGGGCACTCCACCAATCATCAAGAGAACAAAATGAAAATCTCAAAGTGGTATTGAAGAGAGTGAGAAAAAGATAATAATAAATAAGGTAAGGGTTTTGTACATGCAGTAATGAATATAACTATACACATTTGATATAGTGGGATGTTGTGTTGATCTAAAAGACAACTTGAAAAGTTAAAATTTGAATGGTGTTATCTAATTAGCATAAAGTATCATCACATGAATTAACATTGAACTTGAAGTGAAATTTTCAAATATGCAGTAAATAATATAAAATTCCTCAAAAAGTAGTTTGAAGAGTATTTATTATACTACAAACATTGAAAAATGTTTCTTCATGTATACTAAAAGTCATTCAAAAAGAAAATTTTTATTCATGAATCATCTCCACCTAATCTCCTTATATCCGCTCAAGCATATCAAGTACAACTTGTACACCACATTTATTTATCTTGGTCTTCCTACAATCTTCTTTCTTTGGCATCCATGCCCAAACTATGGTATTAATTGGAATAGATCCAAGTTCTATGTCATCATGATTGGGTACCCAATATTGTCCTAAAAATTTCCCCTTGTATTTCCATAAGATAGGCTGCCACCAATCAATCTTTACATGAAGGGTATCACTGTCATCATCCTGCAGGATATATGAGGTGGCTTTTCTCATCCAAATCATCTCTCCTTCATCCTCATTTCCCGATCTAACAAGCAACATATTTCCTTTCTCAACATCAATTCTAGGATCGAATGTTGGCTTTGGCTTGTTGCACTTGGGTCCAACATATACTGGTTCATTTGTCACACTATCAAAATATCCATCCATAATACTTGATATTGCATGGAGTGCATTACCATCAACGTTAACATTTTTTCTTGTCTTGGGCAAAAAATTATCAGAAGAAGAATCACTTTCATCCAAGAGTGTATGGTCATTGTAGATCTTTTCTACTTCATCAAAAACTCTTTTCCAATACCCTAGTTTTTTATTCCATTTCTATGTAACAATTGGTGAATTCTCATTGCCAATAGTCTCTTTCCACATTTTTATGTATGATGTTATTCCTTCCTTTAGTTCTTTTAAATAAAAATCATTGTCTTTGGGACGTAAGAAATATGGCTTCCCCTTGGGCAATATAGGTCGACCTTCATCATCTATATTCCACAACTCAACTGGTTCTGACCACTCAATGTATCTGATGGATTCTTTATACCTCATAATTGGAACATCATTGAGTACAAGAAATTGGAAGTATTGGACATTAAGATGTCCAACTAGTGCATTTTCCCCCTCCTTGATGTACCAATTAAGAAAACTTTTGAAGTCATACACTTTGTCAATAAGTTTAAGTGGAAACACCTGATTTTCTTCTATTGTGCGATATGTATCCATCATCTCAGGGTAAATAATATATATCTTTACTTTTCAAGTTGGAATACATTATTCCATAGGTTCCATCTATGTCTTCATGGGTGTCCCCCAAAAGAAAGAACCCAACCTCAATAGTGATGAAGACACCAAGTGTAGTTAATAGTGATAGAAACATGAAAACATAACGATTCTTATTATCACTAGTTGCATTGTCCAATTGTAACAACAAATGTGGAGGAAGAGATTTAAAATCAAGATTTTGATTTTTTGAGCTTCCATTTAAAGATAGGAAAGCATCTTTGTACACTCTACATTTTGAGTAAATAGAGTTTTGAAGTAATGCATGTTGGAGTAGGGTCCCGCAGCTACAGAAGAAGCTGCTATTTTTGGCGGAAAGACAGTTTTGGCGGAAATAGAAGAAGCGGAGCTACGACGCCGTAGCAGGTTTCCAGCTGTAGAGCAGAGCCGGAAACCGTGACTTTTAATATAGAGAAGTCAAGAAAGGTGACGGTACCTGAGCGGCCGAGACGAGAGAGCTCACCCACTGCATTGAAGGCAGCAGCGGAAGATAGGAGGGCTCAGCTACCCTCATAAAGGAAAAGGAGCAACGAGGCTGAGGTATTGAAGACGAAGGACAAGAGCAGGAAGCGGTGCACAGTACCCATGATCAGCGCCGGGAAGCATGGAAGACCGCAGAGAGCTGTGGTGTGACAAAAAGCGGCTACCTCAAGTACAAATACGCCGACTGTCACTAATTACAGTTTGGGTTACTGTTGGGAAAGGCCCACAGTGTTGTAAAGGCGAGACCTTCGGGCCACCTATATAAGCTTGTATTTTGTATTGTAAAGGGTTGGCTTGGGAGGCATTTTAGGCAGTTCTTGAACACTTTAGACCATCCAGCTAGTCAAGCTAGTAAGACCGTTTTGTAAAGATCCAGACACTTAGCCTATCTGAGAGTCATTGAGTCTGTATGTAACAATTTGCAGGGATTGACAGAGAGGGAAGAGTATATTGTAAAAGAGGCAATATAGAGATAGAAAGAGAGAAGGGCTCCAGGCTGTGTGCGGAGTTACCCAAAAGATCTCTAGCTGCATATGCGGTGCAGCAGAACTGTGTTTACCTTCCCTTGAGCTATAATAGAAACACAGTTCTGTAGACGTAACTCCCATCCTGGGGGTGAACCACGTAAAACCTGCGTGTTATGTGTTGAATGCATGTGATTGTATTTGTTTACTGTTACTTATTATTTTGCACATGAACTATGTTACAGATATCGTATGTATGAGTTATTCAGTTCGCAGCAATATAGAAGAATGATAATTACAAGCGTAAGTCTTTTGGTATGTTGTGGAAAGGTTCATTTATGCTTGCCTTAAATAGTCATTTAGTTGCAGTATAAACAGTCTTGTATGTTGAGTCTTGCACATCCACACGAGCAACGCTAAGTGCGCTAAGCCGTGGAGGTAGGATATCGCAGAGAGGCGATACCGCACCGGTAGAGGAGCTGCGGTGCGCGATACCGCAGGTTGAGGACTTAGCGTTGGGCAGGAGCTGCATGTTGCACGGTGCGCGGTGATGCGGTAAGGTTGGAGATATTGTGGGTAAGTGGAAGTTGCGCAACATGGGAAGGGACCGCGCGACTTGCGCAAGGATAGAGGTCTTGCGGCTAGAAGAGCTGCGGGTAGAGGAGATTGCGCGATGCGCAGAGATAAAGGCCTTGCGGCTAGCAAAGATGCGAGTAGCAAGTAGGATGCCCAGAACCTGGTCCAAGACACTTGAGTCTTTGGCCAACCCATTAGAATCACTTCGGGTGAGACTTCAGGCCGCTTGCGGTCTGTCGCCGAAAGGGCCAGTGAGCTAGGGGTGTTGTTGGTTGATTATAGTAAACCCGGGTCTGCCCATAAGTAACCAACAAATGGTTCCATTGCCGGTTTTGAACAACTGAGTGCTAATGTTCTGTTGGCATCCTACTAGAGAAGAGTTTCACTAGTGGCTAGTGTCAAACTTAAAGGAGTTTGCCAAGAAAGAAAATCAGAGCCCTAGATTGAGCACAGAGGACTGGTTACACAAGCATATCTCTTCAGATATACATGCGATATTTTTTGCAACCTATGGAGACAAGCTTTACGACTGGTTATCAAAGTTGACAGATAAGAACATATTCAAGAAGAAAAGAAACATTGTCTGGAAACCGGATCTGATTCAAACCGTGCAGAGCCTCAATAATACCATTACGAGAGCAGTGGACTTTTGGCTTGCAAGTGTGCTAGAAGGCTTTGTTATAGAATTTGCAGTTGACCAGAGAAAAAGCTTCAGCGAGGCTGCGTGGTACTTCTTCAAAGGATATCGCGGTAAGTACCTAAAATCTCTAAACTTGTCCATTAAGATGCTACTACATGAAAAATGAGTAATGGACATGATTTCAGATGAATAAGTAAAGATAGTAATGTCACAAGAGTTTGAAAGTGATTTTGATGACATTGGACGAACATGTAGTGGCAAGAAATATAAAGTAGCTTTCAGCTCTCCTGTATTTGGAGACAGTTCAGACAATATTAGGCAACCGAGTCCTAGTACCACAGAAGAACCAGAGGGGGGTATCCCTTACCATCCCTATACCCCACAGAAACAGACCGAAACTCGGAGTAATCCCATAGGTACTCCATCCAGTAGCTCACAGACAGTACCTACTACCACTACATCGCCTTCACCTACACCGTCGGGTGCTAGTAATCCAGTCAATCAGAACCCACCGCAGAGAAATAGAATGGGAGATGATATGAAGCTACCTACCTTTAAGGGTACATGAGCAGAGGACCCAGAACAACATTGGTTTCTATGCGAAGCCATGTGGACCATTAAACAAATCCACAATGATAACATTAAACTTGTACATTTGGTCACCACATTGATAGAACGAGCTTTAACATGGTATATGAAGTATGCTGCCACACCCAGAACACTCGTCCAGGTCAGGAATGCCATGATTAAAGAGTTCAAGAAACCTAAGTCTGAGTCTCAGTGTATAATAGAGCTCAAGGACATTAAGAAGCTACCATCAAAGTCAGTATGGGACTTTGACCAGAAATTCAAATCCCTTATAGACCAAGTAAGCTTTGAGTTTACGTCGGAGCAACATAAGGAATGGTTTATTGTAGCACTTCTCCCTCACATCATACTGCCACTAATGCAGCAGAAACTCCAGACGCAAGATGACGCGTTGGAGATGGAGATGAAACTAGAGGCTTCACCTCTAGCTGAAACCAGCGCATGCATGACAACTCTACAGAACCAGTTGGCCAACCTCACGTTACAGATACATGAACTTAAGAAAGGGAAAGAGGTTATGCAAGACATATGGTGCTTACGATGTAAAGCACAAGGCAATACCAAAGACAACTGTCTAGTCTTTGTAGAATATTTAGCGTCAGGGGCTCCTAACCCCTTACCACAAAACGCACGGGCCATGGTGTGAAATATGCAAGACGTGAGGACATCAGCCTCAGCAATGCCCTCTGCTTTAGAAGTATGTACAGACACCTAAGAACCTATACTGTGTCTTTTGCAAATCCGTAGGACATGATGAATAGGATTGTCAAGCCTATGATCTCATGTTAGATAGAAAACATGACGTGTACAGAGTCCAATCAGAAACACAGGGCCCAGTAGCTGAACCACCACATGATCCAGCTCAAGTTGTCCGTGGTGGAGGATTCAGAGGACGATGACATGGAGGAGGCTTTGGCCGAGGAGAAGGCTTTGGCCGTGGTCGTGGACCAATCACTTGTTATAACTGTGGAATCATAGGACACTACGCTAGGGACTGTCAGAGCCCCACCACCACATGTAATTACTGTAAATATTACGATCATACTATAGAAGAATGTCCTGTTCTGATCGCTAAGATCAGAGAGCCTAAACCAGCAGCACACCAGAACATCCAACTTATTGCTGCTGAGCCGGATGAACCAGAACCAAGATTCAACATTGTGACTCGTAGCGGTGCTTCCACTAGTGGGACATCGCAGGATATCGAAAAGAGCACAGGCCAGGAGTGGGTGCGCAGAGCTCCTATTAAAGCAACACCACTCAACCTACAGAAGAATAAAGAGACATTTCAGGACGCTAAGACTTTCTTTGATGACTCTACGCAATCAGGATCGTAGGTACTGCCGTCTAGGGGTGTACCGCATCAAGCACCTTGTGGCGATAGCCCTAAACAGATACCGCAGGCTACCACATCGGGAAGATGCGACGAGGATGAATCGACAGGAAGCGTACAATCCTTCTTGTGCAGTTGCTTGAAACTCGTGAGAAATGAAAAATCCATCGGTGAGCTCCAGCGCATCATAGATCAGTGTCAGTAACCTTATCTCTTGGGCAGTACACACCGCGCTGTTCATAATATTATAGGACATACAAGGACCGGAAGAGAGATGAAGCTCATAGCACAGATTGGAGAGTTTGAAATGGATGAGGTCGTATTATATCTAGGATTAGAGGTGAATGTTCTAACTAAGCAGACATGGGAACAGATGGGTAGCCCTCAGTTAGTCAGATCGCCTATCCACCTGAGATTAGCTAACCAGCAGTGAGTATCACCATTGGGTCGGTTACCACAGGTGCCATTTGACATTCACGGAGTTCATAGTTTTGTGGACTTTGAGGTTATAGAAATCATTGGCGATAGTCGACCGTATCCAACATTATTAAGTATCGATTGGGCGATCGGTAGCAAGGCTGTCATCGACCTAAAGAGAAGACAAATGACCTTTGAGGATGCGCAGATCCAGGTCATTGCGCCGTTGGATCCTCATCAGGGTCCCAGATACATTGAACCTATCCGCGCAGAGGCAGAAACACAGAACATGGATAGTCTCTACTAGATGACAGCGAACCAGAATGACTACATCAATCCAACCGCAGAAGGGAACATTAGTTGGCGATGTGACAGCTCATGCGCATCGGATTCTGATGTTGGTCTAGAGAACTGGCAGAACAGACTTTACGAAGTATCAGCACGCAGATGTGCGTTTATGATTAAGTCACTGCGATGGATTGGTGCAGAGATCACTGAGATTCCGTCATTTCATGGTCTAACAGATCTCCAGGACTTTTTTATACAGTTCGAGCAACAAATCCCTCATGAAGAAAGGATCGCAGCTATGGACCTTGCAGTACGAGCCACACCTGCAAGATGGTGGTACGCGCATAAAGAGAACATTGCATCATGGGATGATATTAAAAGATTGATGGCGATCAGATTTTCTGTCGACAAAGAGTATGTCCCGCAAAAGTACATAGGAGAAAGTGACCCCAGGTCACACATTCAGACATGTGAATATAATTGGTCGGACATTCCCGAGGGTGAATGGGTCCACCGATTCATTCACACTTTGGATATAGTTCCACGGAACTGGTACACAGAGACTGAACTGCGCAAGGGAACAACAACATGGCCACTTATGATAGATAGCTTTCTACTCACCTTTGCTTTTGAATCTGAGTATCCAGGTGTTGATCAAGCCCTACAAGTAATAAAGAGCAAGATATTTGAAGACTGTACCATATCAGTGCCATCTCAACCTGAGTGGGCTATCCAGCTAGAAGAGGCGTTAGAGTGTTATAATTTTACATCAAAACCAGAGGAGGCGGATGAAGACCCTCGCAACATCAACATTCCAGAGTTAGAGGGGACTCGCGATGTTGATGGACCGAAGTTAGAAATGCTAGCAATCACAGAGCCGCTCAAGATTAAAAAGATCAATATTGGCACAGACGCAGAACCTAAGTTTGCCTCTATTGGAGACTATTGGAACGATAAAACAGTCGGACAGATTACAGATTTGTTACATGACTATCAGGACCTATTTCCCACCAAGTTCACAGAGATGAAGGGAATAGTTGGAGACCTGGGAGTAATGAGGATACCATTGAAGGAGGATGCTAGACCAGTTAAGCAGCGTCCTTACAGATTGAATCCGCGCTATAAAGAAAAAGTTAAGGATGAGATTGATAAGATGCTAGCAACAGGCATCATTGAACCAGTAGAAGAAAGCGAATGGGTTAGCCCCATGGTTGTGCAAGAGAAGAAATTGATGCGACAAAGGACTCCAATATTAGTCAAGCTTTGCTTGACTCGACACGACAGCGTGTCGAAGAAATGCAGAATGAAGTCGCAGGACTGGGAGACAAGCTGCAACACACTTCGCAGGAAGCGAAGGAGAAGCTACAGTAGGAGAAGCCCGCTGGTAGTGGCTCGAGGGCGAGCCACAAGTAAGTGTTAGGGGACTGTTGGAGTAGGGTCCCGCAGCTACAGAAGAAGCTGCTATTTTTGGCAGACAGAAAGTTTTGGAAGAAATAGAAGAAGTGGAGCTACAACGCCGTAGCAGGTTTCCAGCTGCAGAGCAGAGTTGAAAACCGTGACTTTTAAGATAGAGAAGTCAAGAAAGGTGACGGTACCTGAGCGGCCGAGACGAGAGAGCTCACCCACTACATTGAAGGCAGCGGCGAAAGACAGGAGGGCTCAGATACCCTCATAAAGGAAAAGGAGCAACGAGGCCAAGGTATTGAAGACAAAGGATAGGAGCAGGAAGCGGTGCACAGTACCCATGATCAACGCTAGGAAGCATGGAAGACCGCAGAGAGCTGTGGTGTGATGGAAAGCGGCTACCTCAAGTACAGATACGCTGACTGTCACTAATTAGGGTTTGGGTTACTGTTGGGATAGGCCCACAGTGTTGTAAAGGCGAGACCTTCGGGCCGCCTATATAAGCTTGTATTTTGTATCGTAAAGGGTTGGCTTGGGAGGCATTTTAGGCAGTTCTTGAACACTTTACGCCATCCAGCTAGTCAAGCTAGTCAGACTGTTTTGTAAAGATCTAGACACTTAGCCTGTCTGAGAGTCATTGAGTCTGTATGTAACAATCCGCAGGGATTGACAGAGAGGGAAGAGTATATTGTAAGAGAGGCAATATAGAGATAGAAAGAGGGAAGAGATCTAAGAGAGAAGGGCTCCAGGCTGTGTGCGGAGTTACCCAGAAGATCTCTAGCTGCATATGCGGTGCAGCAGAACTGTGTTTACCTTCCCTTGAGCTATAATAGAAACACAGTTCTATGGACGTAACTCCCATCCTGGGGGTGAACCACGTAAAACCTGCGTGTTATGTGTTGAATGCATGTGATTGTATTTGTTTACTGTTACTTATTATTTTGCACATGAACTATGTTACAGATATCGTATGTATGAGTTATTCAGTTCGCAGCAATATAGAAGAATGATAATTACAAGCGTAAGTCTTTTGGTATGTTGTGGAAAGGTTCATTTATGCTTGCCTTAAATAGTCATTTAGTTGCAGTATAAACAGTCTTGTATGTTGAGTCTTTCACATCGACATGAGCAACGCTAAGTGTGCTAAGCCGCGGAGGTAGGATATCGCAGAGAGGCGATACCGCACCGGCAGAGGAGCTGCGGTGCGCGATACTGTAGGTTGAGGACTTAGCGTTGGGCAGGAGCTGCGTGTCGCACGGTGCGCGGCGATGCAGTAAGGTTGGATATATTGTGGGTAAGTGGAAGTTGCGTGACGTGGGAAGGGACCGTGTGACTTGCGCAAGGATAGAGGTCTTGTGGCTAGCAGAGCTGCGAGTAGAGGAGATTGCATGACGCACAGAGATAAAGGCCTTGCAGCTAGCAGAGCTGCGAGTAGCAATTAGGATGCCCAGAACCTGGTCCAAGACACTTGAGTCTTTGGCCAACCCATTAGAATCACTTCGGGTGAGACTTCAGGCTGCTTGCGCTCTGTCGCCGAAAGGGCCAATGAGCTAGGGGTGTTGTTGGTTGATTATAGTAAACCCGGGTCTGCCCATAAGTAACCAACAATGCATTTGAAAGTGCGTTTCTTGAACTTCCACTCTCATAAAGCAAATCACCATACATACCAAGGTGTGGGTCTTGAAGGTCCCTCAAGCACTTTGCAAGAGATGTAATGATAAATTGTGATCCCATATTTACAAATGGTAGGGATAAATGACCAAAACCTCTTGTGCTATGCCCATGTGTTAGCATACCTGTCAATGACATACCCAAGTTTTTTCTTGCAACGGATTTTGATTTGACACGTAATCTTGGGATTGAAGTCTTTTTTTGTTTATTTTATCATGGATGATGCTCAAGTATTCCTTTGGATACCTCTCTAACATAATTATGTGGGAATAGTAGCAATATCTTCCACAAATAATAATATTGTTATGTTTCTTCAATCTAGCTCGTGCCTTTTCTTTTAACTCTTTTGTAGTCGTTGTCTTCATCTGTGCTTTCAACATGATACATTCACTAAATTTAATGAAGTCAGTGTTCTTTGAGAATGCCACATATGGAAAATGAGTATTTCAAATCTTGCTCATTGTTGATTGTGATATTGATGGAAAATTGAGCTCTTGAAGAGCCTCATTGATCTCTTTTAACAAAAAAAATTGGGTGCATGTTGATGGCATCAATCTTAAAGGAGCAGACATTCCATCTTCTTCAACTTGTCTTGTTTGGTTCGGTGAAAAATCTGAATTATCCATTACAATTTTGTGAAATATTTCTATGGTTGCAACATTATGTGCATGTGGTTTCCATTTTTTGGTGTTACCATGAATTCCTTTGACATGTCCTTGTTAGAAATTATGTTGGTAAGTATAAAAGGTGCTTTGAGGAATATTATGTATCTTGTACCATGATTTCCTACAAATAATATCTCCATTAAACCTCATGTCCTTTACTTTCCTAATAGTAGGAGGTAGGCCATGCCCATGGCTCTTTGACATGATTGTGTTGGAAAGGAGTGAATTCAAGACGAATTCCCTAATTCCATTTTTTTAAGAATTTCATACCCCTTCTAGCAGCAGCAATGGCTTTCCTATCCACACGTTGAAGAAAATCTTGTTTGGAACATTCATCCGCTGCAAAAATTTGGATTTCTTTCTCTTCATCTCTTTGTATTTGAAAGTTTCCAACTTTTTTTGTAGCCACAACTCGTTTAATCCTTTTATATGGCCTCGTTACTTGCATAGCAATTGAGTCTGGATCTTTTGTATTATAAAGATCACCATCCCATGTGTTTAAGGGACTTGTTTCCTCTATAAGATCCCATATTTCCATTTCCTTGGGTGCTCCTTGAAATTTTCATTCACCCTTAAAATCTCACCTTCATTGTCCTCCAACTTATTTATTGACCATCTAACCAAACAATGTATAGACTTATCCACAATCCTACATCTTTCACAATTTCTATTTATGTCTTCCACAAAAACATTGAATTCCTTTTCACCTAACATTTCACCCCCAACAATGTCATCCTCATGGGCATTAACAATGATCCCTTGGCAATGCACCTACATGTTCCCGAGCATTCATGTGTAAGAGAAACCTTTTTACATGTGAATGTAAGCCTATGTTGGGGATTATTTACTGGATGATCATGACAATGAGGTTCCAAATTTGATTCTGGACAAATCTCATAAGATCCCAATGCACCCCCTAGTGTATTCTCAAATCCTGTTGGATGTGGCAAAGAGAATCACGTTTTAACACCTTCTCAATGTTAACCACTATGGATCCTTTATTTACCATCCTTCCATGCACCTTATGACTAATCTTTGTATTGAATATGGAGCCTTCACCCACCTTCACTCCCCATTGCAAAAGGTCTACCTTGTCTTCAATAGAAAATGCATAAGAGACATTTGCACCTATACAACAAACTAAACAAACTTAGTATTTGCTCAAAAAAACAAGCAATGTACTATCAAAAACACTTAACATGTGCTTCAACATTTTGATTTAACTTTGTTATGCCTTAAATCTATGATTTTCCATGGATGTAAGTCCCCTTCATCAATATCTTCCACAATCAAATGTGGTCGAATGACATCAATTATCAAAACCATAACATATCCTAGATTAAGCCTTTCTCCACCATAATGAGTTCTAGTCTCTGTAGATTCAACCCTTCTTAGTCCAATAACTTGACCATTAATTAGGAGGTCAACATAGGCCCCTCTTGTCAAATTTTTTTTTAAGAACATGGAAGGATGAGTTAAAGCTAATGCGTGTTAGGTTTCATAAGGTAGTTTTTCATGTAACACAAACACATTGTCATCAAGCACATTGCACCGTGTTGGAAATATAGTTAGAATTAGCTTTCATCCTTAAATTGTTGCACAGTGAGTGAAATCTAATGTGTGTAAGCTTTCATAGTGTATTTTTCCATCTAGCACAACCATATTGTCATCAATCACAATGCACCATGATGTAAATCTAGCTGGAGTTAGCTTTCATTCTTAAAACATTGCATGGTGAGTAAAGCTAATGTCTGTTAGCATTCATAAGGTAGTTTTCCATCTAACATAGCCACAATTTCATCAAATACATTACACCGTGATGGAAATCTAGTTGGAGCTAGCTTTCCTTCTAACAACATGACACTATAAGGGAAAGTTTATGTGTGTTATCTCATTACACCATGATGGAAATCTAACTAGTGTTAGATTTTCTTTTAACAACATGGCACGATGAGTGAAAGCTAATGTGTGTTAGCTTTCATAAAGTAGTTTTCCATGTAACACAACCACATTGCACCGTGTTTGAAATCTAGTTGGAGTTATCTTTCATCCTTAAATCGTTGCACAGTGAGTGAAATCTAATGTATGTAAGCTTTCATAGTGTATTTTTTCATCTAGCACAACCACATTATCATCAATCACAATGCACCATGATGGAAACATAGCTGGAGTTAGCTTTTGTTCTTAAAACATTGCACGGTGAGTAAAGCGAATGCCTGTTATCCTTCATATGGTAATTTTCCATCTAACATAGCCACATTGTCATCAAATACATTACACCATGATGGAAATCTAGTTTGAGTTAGCTTTCCTTCTAACAACATGGCACTATAAGGGAAAGCTTGCGTGTGTTAGTTCATTACACCATGATGGAAATCTAGCTGGAGTTAGCTTTCCTTTTAACAACATGACACAATGAGTGAAAGATAATGTGTGTTAGCTTTCATAAAGTAGTTTTCCATGTAAACAACCACATTGTCATCAATCACATTGCACTGTGTTGGAAATCTAGCTAAAGTTAGATTTCATCCTTAAATCGTTGCACGGTGAGTGAAACCTAATTTGTGTAAGCTTTCATAGTGTATTTTTCCATCTAGCAAAACCATATTGTCATCAATCACAATGCACCATGATGGAAATCTAGCTGGAGTTAGCTTTCGTTCTTAAAACATTGCACGGTGAGTAAAGCTAATGTCTGTTAGCATTCATAAGGCAGTTTTTCATCTAACACGACCACAATTTCATCAAATACATTACACCGTGATGGAAATCTAGGTGGAGTTAGCTTTCCTTCTAACAACATGACACTATAAAGGAAATTTTATGTGTTTTAGCTCATTACACCATGAGGGAAATCTAACTAGATTTAGCTTTCATTTTAACAACATGGCACGATGAGTGAAAGCTAATGTGTGTTAGCTTTCATAAGGTAGTTTTCCATCTAACACGACCACATTGTCACATTGCATCGTGATGGAAATCTAGTTGGAGTTAGCTTTCAACCTTAAATATTTACATGGTGACTGAATTCTAATGTGTGTTAGCTTTCATAATATAGTTTTTCATTTAGCACAACCACATTGTCATCAATCAAAATGCACCATGTTGGAAATCTAGCTAGATTTGGCTTTCAGTCTTAGAACATTGCACGATGAGTAATAGCTAATTTGGGTTAGCTTTCGCAAGGTAGTTTTCCATCTAACACAGCCACATTGTCATCAAATACGTTACACCATGATGTAAATCTAGCTAGATTTGTATTTTGTTAAGGCAGCTTTCATTCTTTTACTAGTTGCACTATGTTGAGTAATAACTAATGTGTGTTAGCTTTCCTTCTTTCACTGGTTGCACTATGTTGAATAGCCTCTTGTGAGTTCATCTCACTTTTGGACAATTAAGAGATATTATTTCTCTAAAGCTTTCAAATGCTCTAAAGTATATAAAATCATACTATTGTCCTTCTACCTTATTGTGGGTTAAAGAGGTTATGTCACTTCATAAAGGATCACTGAGGGGAACTCGAGGTGATATTGTGTCTCACCATGAGTACTAAAAAATTAGAACAACAAGTAGAATTTGCAACACTAAATCACATCGCAATCTATTACTCTAAGAGTCTGAAAAGAAAGAATCACAAAGCAATATGTTAAAAACAATAATTGCTTAACATCATAATGGAGTGACCTAATTCTCTTTTATTGAATAAGAGACAAAGAAAGAATGCAATGTATCTGAACATTCATTGATGCACCCTACTTGATAGTGTCAACCCTAAACCTAATGCACTAAGGATGAGTGCATCCTCCTGCATGGATAACTCTGCCTAGAATAGTGCCCTATGGGAGAATATTGAATGCATGAATGCCACTAAGCCTCCGAACTGAAGATCACTCACGCATTCCCCTCCTAGGGATCTGTGACCTGGGATATTTCATGCATGCAACCTACCTAAATGAAGATGAAATTCTAAAGATGATGCATTCATGAATGTGCCTCACTCACACCTGGATGCGTAGTAATTACTGTTGCACCTACAAAGAATCTCCTAGTGCACCCTCTGTCCATCATATGCAACTTGATGCACAATTATCGAGGAACAACTAATGCATGTGTTGTTGCACTGTATTTTCCCATCACTCTTTGCCACTGCTGAAGGAGGATATCTAAAAGTAGATAGTAATTTTTAGGATATTTTGATACATATTTAATAGGTACTTTGGCTTTAAAACATACAATGAGGAAAAAGCTGAAAAGTGAAAAAAATACAAAGATGTCCCATTTCTACCAAATCTTTTGTAAATGATCAAGTTATAGGTACGAGTAATCAACAAAATCTAAGATGGATGAAGCACACAATAAAAGCAAAAGAAATATGATGTTTGAACTTTGGATTTTCAAAAGTGCAGTCTAAGTTTTTCACACTTGCTGCTCAAAGAATGAGCATTATTGGAATTTCTTGAGCACTTAACACAATCTATAGAAGGCTCAATGGACCTTTATAAATCCCTTCAGCCCATAAAAGACTGCATTATTTATTAATTTTTTAGAAAATTTCAAGATCAATTGAAACATTGTGATCACAAAAAATAAAATAATAGGTTAATCTCTCTAGCTGCCAACCAATGGAATTTTAAGCATATGAATTCAAAATAAGAGTAAGCCTAGTTTCTCTGCAGGCCTTTGAAATTCTTAAAGGATGAAAATTGGCATTCCATAAGGTCCATCCTCCATCAGAATCAACGGAATGTAAACATTCTTTTGAATTTTTCTAGATAAGAAATCCATTGACCCCAAATTTGGAAACATGGATAGAGAGTTATTCCTTTTCAATTGGTCTGTGGAACAAGATCAAATTGTAGACTCAAAAACAATTACACAACAAAATAATTTTGATCAATGATCAAAACTTCTGAAAGGAATAACAAAATAAATGCATCTAAGACCTATCATATCCTTACAAAACATATCCAACTTTTTCTGCTTAGTATGAAGTATACATTCAAATGTGTACTAATAAGTAACTAGCACCTACATGCAGACTTTTGTATATCGTAGATGGCATCTAAGATTCTGTCAATAGAAGTAAATAGTTATAGGAAATGATATCCAAAAAACAATATTTTAGTGACATTGCAAACAATAGTTAAAACCTTTAAAAGACTTGAATCATATTCCCAACCCATTAGGACAAGGATCTGATAAACAAACCTCTGACCTTTCCATCCCTCCCCTGAATATTCATCAATAAGATTCTGCTCGAGTTTCGCTTTGAGAGAAAGATATTTGATCCTTCTCTTTGCATGTGACACTTCATCCTGTGGAACGTTTTGTGCCTTCTTTTTCTTCTTTCTCCTTTGTTGCTTCCTCTTCAAGCCATCCATATTACTTGTTCCCACAGTTTTCACCTTTTTCATATTTTTAGTATCACCCTTCCACCTTGGCCTTCTATTTTTTCTATGTTGTGGCCGTTTAGATTTATGTGCAACATAAGACCTCAAAGAAGAACTTTTACTAGATCTTTTATGAGTGTCATTCTTAATCAAATTTAATTTTTAGGCCTTTTGCAAAGTCCTTTTAACTAGCTTCCCAGCTACAAAATTGGAGTTTGTTTTTGAACTATTGCTTGGATATTGTTTATCTTCTAGCTTGGAATCATTTCTCAGTTCAGATGCTTCACCTATCCCTTTTTTTCAAGAATTGAAGCAATCTTCTGAAAATGTGATCGTAGTTTCCTTTCCCGCAGCTTGCCATAAATGTTTCTGGAATTGTTGGTCTTCTGAATTGTAGCTTTAGGACTTAGCTCTGATGGTGTATTTGACAATGCTTGCTTCCATGAATGATCAAGGAGTTATAGATTTAGAGATGTTGGGGATTCATATGCACGTGTCTACATAGATTAGGTAATTGTCCTATCTTTTTGTTTTTAGTAGCTTTTGAAATTTGCAATAAATTTCTAAAATTCAACTCTGTAGTCGATCCACCAATTGACCACTTAGTTGATTTTTATAATAGACTGTCTATATAAGCATTTGTTTTCCTCCATTACCGAAAATCAGGAGTGAACTGGCAGTTGTTTTCCTCCATTACCGAAAATCAAGGGCGAGTGCACGATTTCCGTTGTTTTTTAAAGGGGGAATTTTGGTTTTCCCTCTTTCACACTATTGGGTAATATATTTTACATAATTTGGGGTTTAATAAAAAATTGGGCTAATGTATTCAAATTCAAAAAACATTTGCTATGTTTAAAATTCGCCCTGTACTTTTTGGTGACCCCTCTAATTTTTCCCATGGGCTAAATTTTTCCCTTAAACTTTTCCCTGTTTTTCCCCTTTTATGGTCGTACTATGCTCAAAATGATGGATTTATTTCCAGTGACTATTGCTGAGGCCACTACAGTGCCCAAAATTGATGAAAACCTTCAATGTTGCTTCAATCTTCAAATAAGGCCCTAGTTCAAAATCCAACATTCCACACATCCAGGGAATGTTAACAGAGAACTCCTCTCCATCCAAGCTACCAACCTCATTAGCTGCCTCATGAAACTTCATGACAACCTAAGTAAACACCCATGCAAATATGGGGGTAACACTACATAACCATGCTCTTCTGGAACCTTCGTTTCCACTGATTTGGTTGGCAGTCTATTCAAGACATATGGTTTTCACAGCTTTTTCTCAAAAAATATTGGTCAATCTCTTACCTTTCAACATGCACCTAGCCATTTCAATTATTGCGCAATTCTCCCTCTCCACTACCCAATTCTATTGCAGAACATAGGTTGAAGTTTGTTTCCTTTTTATTCTTCTGACATAGAAATATTTTGTAAATCACTGTAATCATATTCACCACCCCCATCAGTTCTAAGTATATATATCTTCTTATCACTCTTTGTTTTACATTTTTCTTAAGGATTTTAATGAAAAAAGGTGCTTCAGATTTTTTTCAGAAGGTATAGTGTAAACCCAGTTTCTGTAGAAAAAATATTTTATATAGGTCATGACATCTTGGAAAAATCCAAGGCCTAAGTTGACATTGGTTCACAAAGATCTATTTTTAGAAACTCCAATGCTTCTGTAGTGCTATAAACCTTTCCAGGCTTTCCTGCTCCAAAATCTTATCTATTATTTTCCAACAACACAACCTTGACAAATCATACAATCCAGCTTCACCTATGGAGGTGCAATTACTACTTGTTAATGCAATATATGAAGGTACAAAAAGTTTAGATGAATGTACCTTTCATTCCACAGCATTTCTATTAGTTTGTTAACCATTTCACAAGCACCAGAGATTATTTTAGGGGCGAATTATAGCCCGTGGGCGATTTTAAAGGAGTTTAAATTTTTTACCGAGCGAATTTAGTATATTAAAAGTTTCTTTATAAAATATTAAAATCGTCCACTAATTATTAATAAAATAATACATTTCACCTAAATATCCCTATGAAATAAATCCCCAATCTCCCAAATTGCTCACGTCGCCCCCGATTTTGAAAAAACAATTCCTCTTATCGCCCCGATTTCTACAAAAAAATGAGCAAGATCTATGGCTCACCCATGATTTCCAACCCAATTTGACCCAAATCTTTGGTTCTACCTCGATTTATACAAAAAAATCCTTTGGTTGGTAGGTCACCCCGATTTCTAAAAAAATCAAGCGAGATCTATGGCTCGCCCTCGATTTCCAACCAAATTTGACCTAGATCTTCTTTGGTTTCCTCTTCTACGGGGTCTGGTACATTTCAGTTCTTTGTAGAATGTGATGGTGGCATTAATCTCTATGTTTATTTGGATTCAACTACATCAGACTGGATGAGAAGGTGTAGTTATGAATTGGTTCTGCCCAATAACTTACATAAGTGCAAGTTTAAAAGGAGGTCATCTGTAGAGATGGGTGTAAACTTCTGTCCAACAACTACACAAAGGGATCTTATAAAGAATGGGTTTGATGAATTTTATGGGTCATAGGAATCCTTCTATAATAATTGTTGAAAAATATTTCCCCTAGTTCTTCCACAACCATCAAGAGCAATGGAAGAGATTTCTTTACATCCTGGAGCTTCCTGAAATGCTGCAATGTGCGAGAAGAAACAACTGGGAAAGGAAGGAATAGATCAATCTTCATTGACATGCATTCGTGTCAGAGAATGCGAGCCAATAAATGTTGACAAGGGCTATCAGGTTGTTCCGGGTATTTTCCAGCAAAGCCCAGGGATTGAACTGGTAAAAGTCAATGCCTTTTCTCAATGATATTTTGCGGTATGTTGTTTTTGTTTGCATTGGTAGGTTTTGAAGTATTTTATCCTTACTGTAAACACCGGTATTGCATACCATCCAAAAAATAAAATGGTAGGTAATTAACTGAGGAAACTCGGGACAATCCTGGATCTATACAATTTATATGCTAAATGAATCTGTGCAGAAGGGGGAAATCTACCACCGTTGGGTATTCTGTAGCCTTAAAAAAATGCCCTTACAGTAGTAGTTTCTCTCTTCCCTTTAATAACAACTGGTGCAAATTGTAGTGTATAATTTCCAGAGCATCATGGCTAAGAGAATGTGCATGCCCTCATTCATGAGCTAGGTGTGCAATCATTTTTTAGTACCTGATATAGGATGCTTGTGAATGCTTGAACTATTTTTTTGACTAAACTATTAGTACTCGCGAGGTTGTGTTTGGAGGGAGAGTTTTAGGTTCTCGGACTATGTAGTGTGGTAAGTTATGACACCCACATAAAACACAGTTGTCATCCATAGTTCATCCAAATACACAATACACAATGAATAGATACCTTATTCCATAACTATACCAGTGTTATTCAAAAGATGGGTATTTGCAAATAGAATTGGAAAAAATGATATATCCATTCAATGGATATATCATATCAATCAAGAAGTGGAGTAAGAGGAAGAGTCTTTTAGATTCCTTACCATCTTGGACAAGGATTACAGTATAGTAAATTGTGGAGATTTTACAGTTATTTTCAACCAATAACTTAGTAATGCTACTATGGCTATTTTTTGTATTAGTTTTGGAGTCTTTGGTACTGGTGGCTTAGAAAGGATATTTTAGCAATTCATCTTGGATCCATTAGTCTAAACCTAAGCATTGTTAGATGTTCTATTGACTTTTACGTCAAATGCAGAAATTTCTATATATTTTTTCCAACTTTGGTCTAATGTTAAATCTCCTTTGTACCTCGTTTATTTGTAAAGAAAACTCTTTGTACTGCCTTAAGAGCACTAACGTTTGGATACTAATTGTCTTCATTTGGACTTCGTGAATACAACATTCACACAATGTTTATAAAACTCATTGTCTTCTAATCACAATGAAGTTGGCCATAACCAATACAAAAAGTAATATTGGACATGCCAGTCCTACTTGCTGTAGTGAAATAATTTCTCAGTTTTGTTGCAAAGGTAAGCAACAACATGCAGTCACACCCTTCATATCATTCATTAATTTTATTAATCCACTTATCACAGGATATTTTGAGAACCATATGGGATGAGAAGACCCTCCTTTACAAGTCTAAACACAGACTTCCACTAGCTTCCAACTGTAACTCTTGGCCTTAATGTGGCTACCTTAAAGGCCCCTTTCCTTGCCAAGGAACATAACTATTTTTTTTCTTTCCATTCTGGTCCCATCATTTGCTGGCAGCTACAAACATTTTCTACTTTAACTGAGTTTTAGGATTTTAGGGGGCCTGAAAAGGTGGACCATGCTTGATGCTAAGGCCAAGTTGTTAAGGCAGACTCCATATATGGTGTTCTTTCCTGAGTGCATAAGAGAACAACTCAATACCCAGTTACCCTGCTTATAGTGTTTATCATTGCATGGAGGAAAGCTGGTGGTTGATTTTTTTTTCTTCTAAATTTTGCACTGCCTTCCATGAATAGCAATAGTGGACATGCCGACCCATGTTCTCAGTTCACAGCCTCCAGCAATGGCAGCTTGTCCCTACAGTGTAACGTCCCCGACCCTTCGACCAACGAAGAGGATGCTACCATACCATTATCTATCCAAGCAACTAGCCCCATGAACATACACACATAAAAACTAAAATGCTTTGAAGTAAAAAATCCATACATGGTTACCATACAGCGGAAGCAAAACCATACATTCAAGCATTTAACATGTTCATCATTTTCATTAAACAACAAAATACAATTGCAAAGATGAGATAGTCAAGAATACTTATCTTATGAAGAATTCATCCCACAACCAGCTATGTCACTGCAACGTTCCACCCAACCATAGGCTAGTGTGCACCTTAATCTCTCAGCAACACTGCCACCCCCGAGCTGGGAATGATTCCCCAAGGAATAAGGAACTAAGCAGTCTCACACATAGCCAAGGATACACAAATCAGCCAAGCCAACACAGTTGGGTTTATCAGGCCATCAGGGAGCTGGGAAAAGCTGAATGCTAAGCTCATGGGCTCACTGAAGAGCTAAGGACACCTACACCAGAACTAGCCCGACTCCTAGGACACCCACACACACCCAACATAAGGAAATCGGTCCCTTCTTTGCTACACAGTCCCTTAGGCCCTGACTTCCCTTCCAGTGCTATTCAAGGTTTGTGGAGAATAAAGTCAGCCCTCTAGATCTGACTATGTGGCTCCAAAACACACCAGGTTTATCAAGCATAACAAGCCTTCATTCCCACTCCAACACAGTCCAAAGACCAACCACTGGATACACACAGGAAAACAAGCAATTCACAGCTCTGGGGAAGAAAATCAAACACTACAGAACAACTGAGGTGACAATTTGGGTAATACACAGCCCTGACTGGGAAATTCAATTTTTGAGTGGCCCTATCGTGGCCAAAACAACTCAATAAGAATCCACAACAACCAAAATCGTAAATTAACCCACAGCAAAACCAAAATCATGGGGAAAGCAACAGCCTCGATCTCACCACTGAAGCAACGGGAAATACACAGCCCGAAATTAGAAGAACCACAAATCTGGTAAGGAAAATGCACACACACAGCCCAAAATTGGAAAACAAAGATTGAACCAGTCGCTGCATGCATGCGTGAAAACTGAGTGACTGCGTGAGGGAAAATCCCAAACCACTGCATGTGAGGAGAAAAACAATTGTCTCTGCATGAGGATGGGTAAGAATGAAAGAATGCCCATGTGAGGGTGAAAGAATTTGTTGGTGGAGTGTGTGTGTGGGAAAAGACTGACAGTCCTGCCACACACCACTACCCAGCAATAACTGCCCAACTAACAATAGAGGTTTTTAATTTGGTAGTTGACTGATTGAGACAAGGGAAAGTGAGTAAGTCAAAAGGGTGGGTGACAACTACATGGGTTTAATAGCTAACACTTCGCTTTTCTCCATTGGCCCAAAGTTTGACAATTTCCCTCCCTATCCTTAGGAAAATCATGCCCTTTTCATTATGGTTGCATTGACATAGCTGGTTGGGGTTCATTTTAATCAAAATGCATAATTACATGATGCCAGAATTAATATGTGCCAGATAGCACGATATACCATCGGCAATGATTTCGATCATCGAAACATAACAAAACCAAATTGATGGTGGGGATTTTGCATTTAACTCCACACCACTATTAATTACAATATATATATCATATACATTTAATGAAAATGTGGTCAAAACCAGGGTGTTACATGCAGTGGCTGGTAGAGTCCATCAACAACATTTACTTGGCAGTTAGTACACAGGTAAAGAATTGATATTGCAGATATTCATGGGTTTCCTCAAATACTGATACAACTATGCTGACACTTGTGAGGTGTCTTTACACAAATCAATGACAATGAAGCTTTTGCACAAATATAAATCCTAGAGTGGCAGACATAAGAAGAATAGATGGGAAAAATAATGGATTAGAAATTATTCTGTGGTCTTTGGAGGGAGTAGAAACAGAAATAGGAAGGAATTATGAATGGAAAAAATGGGTGACAGTAAACAAATAAAAAATGAAGTGGGTAATGCTGCAACAGGGGCACAATAAAATCCTGGATTGAATAGATAAAAAAAAAATTATTAATTATTGTGCAAGCATGGATTATATGGGTGCAGATAATAGGTTATCGAACTTGAGAAAAAGGAAAAATGTAGGCATAGGGACGGCAGGAAAAAGAGTACACTGATATTTTCTTGTTTATATTTGTTCTGTCTTTGATTTAGAGAGATGAAATATTGGAAGAGTCGAATGGAAGAAGCGGAAAATGTGAAGTAAATTTACACATTGGAAGGATGAGGAATATATAAAAACAAAAAAAGTCAGAGAATACAAAATCAATGACTAATTGCTTTGATGTCACTTGTGATAAATCTGTTGAAAGGAAATGATAAATATCCAGTAAAATTATAATTGGAGGAAATATATTACATTAGTCTTCTTTATCTATATTAATTCTTATAAAATTGGATTTTCTTTGTATAAGGGTTCTAAAGGCTTCAGGCTGTTATGTTGTTTCTTAAGAGAGAGGATGCATGTAAATTCAAATATGGTGTGAGGTCGTTTTATAAGTTTGATTTTTAGTTTGTAGTTGAATAAAGTGCAAGACTTTATCTTATCCTTCAGTTGGGCTTATCTTGCCAAATACAACTTATTTGATTGCAAATACATTTTACAAATTTTTAGATTTCTGTCTTTTTTTTTGCATGTATGGGTTTTATCTTGTATTTTTGTCTAAAAAATATTGTCTTTTTTTTGTTCTTTTCATGTGTATAGCCATTAGACAAATAAATTTTGTAGAGGCTTCTCCTAAATCTTTGTGTACACAGTGCCACAGAAACATGTTTAATTCAACTTTTCCTAGATATCGTGAAGCCAAAAATTGGGGAATTAAGAGAATATTCAGATGAGGCCACATCTCAAAAGTATCTATTGTTGTCAATGGAATTTAGTTTATACTTCTTCACAATTTTATCATATAATAGGCATTATCTCAAAACTATTTTCAAACTTGACCATTTAGGTGCTTAAAATTTAGTTCTAAGACTTTCTTGAAGAACCCATGCTAATTGTGTGCCTGCAGGATCACCACCTCTTGTTTCTCATTGAGTATTGGAAATTTTGGCATACTTGGAAACAAATCGTTTATCCATTTTTAATCTTCTATTTTACATGGAGCGATATTCAACACTGGAGTCATCATGTAGGACAACTTTAGAGTTGAAGAAAGATAAAGGGAAAGAAAAACACCTTGAAAAAATGATCTTTTTCATGGTCTTTGGATGGTTCCCAGAAAGGAGAAATACCTCTGGTTGTGCTTCTAAATATTCTTAGTCAGCCACATTTCATATGAAGCAGTAGTCAATTGGAGCAGGTGCTACTTTGCATTTCACTAGATTTAGCTTGTCTTACTTGTGATTCAATTGTCTTTATGTAGTTATTGGACATAGTATTGTATTTAATAATTATGGAAAGCACGTCTATACCCAATACTAAACTACAGTCTTCCAAATGTGTTGCCTAATGTCATCATTTACTTTACACCAAATAGCTTATAGGTTTTCTCAATGTGGTTCTCAATAATGTTGAATTCAAGGATGAATCACAATCTTCATATAGAGAGGATGTTTTGAATACGGGGAACAAAATTCAAGTTGGAGGTGAAGCTATGCCTGAAACGGTGTCTAATATGACTTCAGATACTGAAAGACATGAATATTTTATAGCCAGACCTGAAACTGAGATGCACAAGAATGATGAGGAAACTAAAATATCTGGTGTCAACAAGCCCATGAATCCACATGACATCCTTTCACGTCTTTCTGAACTAGAGTTACATAACATAAGTAAAATTCTAGCACAAGAGGGGTGAGCATCAGTCAATTTTACTGTTTGGATGTTTAAATTTGTAATATTAATGAACAATCCTAACTGGATGATATATGTTCTATTTGGGAGGAAGCTTGCTACCTATAGTGACAACCTAACAAAGTTTGGAACATTTTATAAGTTTTGAATTAATAAATTGCATGAAAAATGGAAATGTGGCTAGGCTATTTGCTTTCCCAAATTAGATAAAAAAACTTTCTCATAGAGATAATATCATAGTACTCTAACGTTTACTTACAGAAAATGTAAATGAAACTACCAAATTCCCCCCTCTTGCCACTGAAACCCACCAAGATCAGCATGCCATTTTTGTTTCCGACTTCTCAAAGAAATTCTCTAGACCTAAAAATAATGTAACGATAGGTTTGGCCCTTGGAAATCTAACCCAAACTGGAACTTAAGTGAGGACCAAATAAATCAGGGTTTGAATCAGGGCACCATGGTTGAGGAAAAGACCAACCATATCCCATAACCAAAAGAACCCTCTCATAACCCTCCTCTGATATTAAGGAATTCCAAAGCACAAGGAATAAAAATCGGTAGAAACATTTGCATACCAAATCCCACTTTAAAAAGGGATGGAAATATCAATATGAAAATGCAAATTGTCCCCAATAGCAATGGACCAGACATAGGAAGACACAGGCCATGTCTTTCCCCTCAACCATTCTCATAGGGTCATTCAGGTTTAGGTCTACAAAAGGTCAATTGTTCTAAACTCATGAATTCCACAAAGGTGACAATGCAAATTGATTGGTGAATAGAGATTTATCACATACATGGGAAAATTCTCGCCCCTTTCACTGGTTAGATTTTCCTCTAGCCATTTGTCATTTTTGTTTTGGTCTATAAAAGGTCACTTGTTTGATACCCACTGTCTCAATATTTGTATGTATATGTACAGATGCACTGTAAAAGGTCACTCGGTCTCTCCTCATGAACTTTGCAAATGTACCATTGAAAATTGACTGGTGAATAGGGATGTAAGGGAGGCACGTGCCAAGCCTTCCCTCACAAACCGTTCTCATGGAATTCTTTGTATACAGTATACAATTTATTCCCAATTTAGGTTAAGTAACATATTGTATTATCATTGTGACTAGTTATATGATATATACTAAGATCTGATTAAGATCCAGGAAACCTCTAAAAGACTAAGAAATTTCTTAATAGCATAAGAAACCTCAATTCATGAAATTTGTTGTTGGAAATGCTAGGCTCCGACCAAAGAAAAATGTTTATTACAAGACTATTATTATAAAAAAATTGGCTTTAACATTCAGAATGAAACCATCCACTAGAGGTTGTATGCTCAACAAGGCTTGCAAGTTGCAAGGACCATAGTAGCAAGATTTGGCTGTATTGGCCTTTACTACGGAAATTCTGCAGTAGTACGAAATTCAGCCAATTTTTTGTACTGTGTAGATATGGGATGGTCAACTTACTTTTAATTGTTTTTTATGATATACTTTATATACTTGATGCCAATCCATTCATAAACCACCAAAAAGCAGCCCAAAAATTCAAAACTATTTATATTAAAAAAGAAATGTAATAACTAAAGACACCTGTAAATATGAACTAAGTCATCAAATTTTCAAGAAAATCATTATTATTTTTATTCATTAGACATACCTGGGATTCATATTAATATTCAAATATTGCTACTATGGCAAGGACTTCTTCAGGAAACATTCATGAAGATGAACTTCCTATCAAAGTGCTTTCACACTAACATTCATGATCACCAAAATAGCTATCGTCTTATCCCTACTCCACATCATACAGCTCTAATCTCATGCAGGTGCATAACCTGCTGCTTTCATCTGCTGAGACAACATTTCCAACTTTTCATAGATCTGTTGTAGTTGTGGGTGTGATCTATATCCTACAGAGAAATCATGCACCTGTTTATTTACCTCAATCTAACTTCATCCAGGTTCCTTTCTTACCCCCCCATCTTTCATCATTATCCTTAATTTTTTGATGCCATCCCACCGTCTTGTTGCAGCATAGATGTTTGATAAGGTGTGGATTTTTGAATATCCAATTCAATGAGGTATTCTACAACAAATTCCCCTATATTTATATTCGTATGGATTCTACATGCAGTAATGACATAACTCCACACAATATAATCAGGTTTTATTGGCATTCTATTGATAAAATTGTGTGCCTTATCGAGGTGCCCAGCTCGGTCGAAAAGGTCAACCATGTAAGCATAGTGCTCCATTGTGGATGTAATCTGATGATAGTGACTCATGCAATTAAAGTATTGCAGGCCTTCATCCACTGGGCCTGAGTGGTAGCACGTAGATAGAAATCAATTGTTTGAAGAGCCTTAGGGCTTCCTTACCAAATCCATGCACACCATAGCCTGCAATCATTGCATTCCATGACACCACATATTTTTTGGATCTATTTTGTCAAACATGTTGCGGGCAACTTCTATGCCCCCAAATTTCATATAAAGGTTTACAAGGGCATTAGCCACAAACTATAGAAATTCTAAAGCCTTGATGGCATAAGGAATTTCATAAACTGGCTAAGGATCTAGGCACACAATTAACCTCACAGAGAATTGTAGAGAATTAGCATAATGAGAGAAGAAGAAGAATTAATAAATGATAATTGATATGATTACATAGGTAATACATCCTTATAAAGGAAAAAGGAGTTGCATGAAGACAACTCAAGCTAGCTCATAAAAGCAGGCTTACTAATTATGATAAACCCCATAAAGCACTTTCCAATCTACCAAGCACCTCACGAGTTGGAAAAAGCATGAGTGAGTTGTCAAGGAGATGGAAATAATATGCTAATGGAAAAAAACTAATGGGGGATGGGTTGGAAACAAAAGCACCCAGTTTCCTAGTTGACTAGCTTTTATCTTATCAATAGAAAAGCAGGATAAAGCAGAAAAAGCAGAATCTACTATATGGTCCTGTATACTAATTCTAGATGAACCCAGAATCAGAAATAAATCATTCCTAGGATATGGATGGCATGCATTGACTTTAAGGTGCAAGTGGATGCCAACTAACTTAAGCTAGTGGGTGAATAATTAATCATTATTTATTAATTATTTTATCCTAAGTGTATGAGTGGGTTTATTATATCCCAACACCCCCCTTTAAGCCTAACTTTATGATGATATTCCTGAGCTAATCAGAAATATATATGCATATAGGGCCCAGCAATAAAGCTATGGTCACCCTTTTACAATTTATATTGTCCAAAGAAATGAGGAAAGAGGCAAAACCTCAAGGGGAAAATCTTCCCTCAAGAAGGACATGAAAAGCAATACCAAAAATGTTGAACTGCTGGTGTTGCTGCTGCTCCAAACTAAATGCTGATGTCTGGAGGAATCTTCTTCTTGGGAAGAAGATAAATCTGCCCACCTAGATCAAAGACAGCTGCAGGGTGGAACCTGGGACCATGTAGAACAACTGAAATCCAATGATGTGAAGGCAATATTGAAGGACATTGAGACTTGTAATCAGCTCCAAGATGATGATATGACTTGAACTTCGAACCAGTAGAGATGACATGAGCTCTAGATAGGTGAAATAACTGTCCAAGTGAATGTATCATGTCTCCATCTTCATTTACACAGAGAGGATGTGTGCAAGTGATCATGTAGGAACATAGAGAAGGCATGGGATCAAAGAGTGTGAATGCATGGGCTCCATGGGTTGATCTAGCTTCCAAATAATCCAAGAGATCACAAATAAGCACAACAGTAGACTCATGGGAATATACTGGTAAAGAATCCTCTATGGTAGAATAATGAGAGGACGAAAGATAGTGATGTTCAAAATCTTCAAGGAGGCTCTGAGAATGAGTGCCAAGAACAATGGAGGAGCTGCATAAGCGCATGGGATCAAGTATGGTAAGTGGCAAAACATTGGAAGGACTTGATTTAGCTAAGCAAGCATCCTGGAAATCATTGGGTTGCGCACCATCAAGAGGAGAGGCATGCACAAGGTGTGAGAGGTCTGGCATATGGATCTCAGAATCCATGATAGAAGACATAGAGAACATTGAATGTGTGAGTGAATCATCAATAGCAATAGCAATAGCAGCTCCATTAGTCACTTCTTTTTCATCAACAATATCATGAGAAGATGAATCAAGATCTTCTACTTCAGGAGGCACAGAAAAAGATGGCTCTTCAATATTTTCTTCTTGATTGAAAGAGGAAGCATTCGAATCAAAGAGAGTAGTAGCAACAGGAAATGTATGAGAGACTTCTTCTTCATGATCAACTTCATCAGAGACTATAGAGGCTGAGACATCTTGAGAGAGAGAGAAATCATTGAGGAGTTAGAGGCACTCTCCACATAGCTAGAAGGATCCTCATTGTCCTTTCCCAAAACTCTATCCAATATTGTCCAGAGATCCTTTGGGTAATCAACAGAATCAATAAGGTAGCGCATGCATGGAGAGATAGATAGAAAAATAGCTCCAATTTCTCTGTCATAGTCATTCAACCAGTCACTTGGCTCTTCATAAGATTCTTCACCAGCTCCAATAGATATCTCATAGAGACCTTGTCTCTTCAGATATGAAATCATCTTCAGTTTCCACTCTGAATAGCTTGTGAATGGAGAAAGAAGAGGAACTGATAGTCTTGAATCCATTCGAAGTTGAACCTGCAAAATAAACCTGCAAATCTGGAAAAAAAAAAAAAAAAAAAGATTAATTAATGAACTCTCAAAGATCTGATATCATGTAGAGCTTTGATATCCTCAGCTCTAATAGCATGTAGAACTTGAACTTTGAGATCCTTAGCTCTGATACCATGTAGAAATTCTAAAGCCTTGATGGCATAAGGAATTTCATAAACTGGCTAAGGGTCTAGGCACACAATTAACCTCACAGAGAATTGTAGAGAATTAGCATAATGAGAGAAGAAGAAGAATTAATAAATGATAATTGATATTATTAGATAGGTAATACATCCTTATAAAGGAAAAAGGAGTTGCATGAAGACAACTCAAGCTAGCTCATAAAAGCAGGCTTACTAATTATGACAAACCCCATAAAGCACTTTCCAATCTACCAAGCACCTCATGAGTTGGAAAAAGCATGAGTGAGTTGTCAAGGAGATGGAAATAATATGCTAATGGAGAAAAACTA